>JH393065.1:0-10882 GCA_000235945.1 Homolaphlyctis polyrhiza JEL 142
TCGTCATCTTCTCCAAAGCAATCAAACTCTCAGCTGTCGCTGCTTGCCGCCTATGCCCAGCTGGCGCTTGTGGCTTCGCTGGCTGCACCATTTGGCTACGCTTCGCTCAAACACATCGACTTCCTGACCATGATCCTCGGCAAATCCTGCAAACTGCTGCCCGTCATGCTCATGAACTTTGTCGTCTATCGTCGCACTTTCCCGCTGCACAAGTATCTCGTCGTGCTCATCATCACCGTCGGCGTCTCGTCATTCATGTTGCTGCAGCCTCAATCCCAGTCTCAGTCTCATGGAGCTCGCTCCTCTGGCGCTGCAAAGTCCAAATCTGGTGCTGCTGCCTCAAACTCGCTGCTTGGCATCGCTCTTCTGTCAATCAACCTGCTGCTCGATGGCGTCACTAACAGCACACAGGATCGCATCTTCAGTCGCTTCAAGGTCACTGGCACTTCCATGATGGTCATGATGAATCTCTTCTCGTTCGCAATCATGCTGTCCTATCTGCTCGCAGCTCCTTTCACTTACGAGCTGCTAGATATACTCTCGCAAGCATTCTCGCCGGTTCTGTCGCTGCTGCCAATGGATCTCATCCTGGCTTCTCCTATCTCAAAACTGTTCATCGACGCTGCCATCTTGCTCAACCCTTACTCAAACGAGTTATGGGATGCTCTTGCCTTTTGTCGAAACTACCCTTCTGTCATCTACGACATCGTGCTCTTTGGTCTCACTGGCGCCATCGGCCAGTGCTTCATCTTTCATACACTCGAGCGTTTTGGCTCTATTGTGCTCGTCACCGTCACCGTCACCCGCAAGATGTTCTCCATCTTGCTCTCTGTCTTTGCCTTTAATCACAAACTCTCTCTTGGCCAGTGGGGTGGCGTTGCTCTTGTCTTTGTCGGTATCTTCTGGGATGCCTTTGGCAAACACAAGAGCAGTCACAAGGCTGAGGAAGTCGATCTCTCAAAGGTGGATGAACGCAGTCAGGCTCCAACTAACAAGTTGAAATAAACGGCATATAAGCATTCACTCATGCTGCTGCGTGTTTCACTGCTTCTGTCTGACTACAGCGCGTTCATTAGACAGGAACACAAACAGAGACTTTGACTCTGTGTGTGTGTGTTGTTTGTATATGGATCGTGATAGCGACCATGACCCAAGCCCTCATTCAGCCATTGCAAAAAACTGATTGTAGTTGCTTTCAAAAAAGCCAAGAAACAAGACAGGTTGAACAGGAAAAGACCAAACAATCAAACCAGACAACAAGTAAAGATGAGTCGCATTTTTTTTCTTAAAGAAAGTAGGGCGTTGTTTGTTTGTTTGGAATCACTCGCTGATTATCCGGGACTGCGCTAAAGATCTTGAACGATTCATCAGAAAACTCCAACTTGTCGGTCACATTCATGACCGATGCTACGTTGCCGCAGCGATAGCAGTAGTTGGGTGCCGACCACACTGTAACCAGGTTCTCGTCGGGGAACATGTACTTGTAGCCTTCTTGCACAAGTTGATGTGCTCGGGCAATTAGGATCAGATTGTTTACATGGCAAAACTGTCATGGGTCGAACCAGAAACACTTGTTCATCAGTTTAAATGCTCACTGGCCACACTCTTGCTACTATAACACCCCACCCCCCAAAACTTAGTCTTACCTCGGATGTAACTTTGCGGCCAAAAAGCCAGCCTGCGCCACGAGGGCTTACTGCCCACAGATCCATATCCTCTGGATCTGACCATACAAGATCTAGCAGCACCATCGAGTATCAGCACGCCTACAATCAGTCTCCAATCTGACAGCTCAGCGTTTGCACAGTGTCTGGTATATTAAACCCAACTAACCGCAAAAGGCGCCTTCGTGTGGGATCTCCTGTGCACGCTGAATTGTTCTGATCTGGTCCAGTGTTCGCACGTCCGGAGAGAGTCCACCATGCACGCACAGTACCCGGCCATCGATGATCTATACAAGGCACAAAATAAGCAGATACAAACCCAAATACAAACCCAAATACATTGTATGAGAGTTGACCCATATTCTCTTGACACCGACTCAAGTCTCGACAAACTTGTCAACCGAACCAACTTACCGCAGCGAGTGTCAGATAGTCAAATACTGTACAACAATATTTCCAGACATTCGCGTTGCCGTATTTGGTTTGGCATTCATCTGACGATAACATGGTTTTGTCAGCATACAAGTCCATGCAAGGATCTGGGCTTGCCAACAAGGCAATCAAGCTTAATGGCAGCCACCGCAACATAGATTGTTAAACACAAGCATTCTCACCATAAAAGCCATACACCTGAGTAATCTGGCGAGTTTCATGATTGCCGCGCAGCAAAGTGATCTTGTCGGGATAGCGGGCTTTCAGAGCCAGGAGAAGCGAAAACGTCTCCAGACTGTAATATCCTCTGTCCACAAAGTCGCCCATGAAGATGTAGCTCGTGTGCGGGATCTCGCCGCCAACGCGGAACAGCTCCAAAAGGTCATAGAACTGGCCATGGATATCGCCACACACAGTCACTGGCGCCGAGACGGGTTGCACGTTTGACTCTTCGACAAGCAGATCCTTGACCTGTTACATTCAGGGTCGATTGGCAGCAGCAACAAGTTTGGTTACAATCAGAATGCACAGAACCAACGGCGCCAGCCAAACAGAAGGAGAGCAGTAGAAAGACCAGGGATATTCTGACGGAATTTCATCGCATCTTGTTGAACTGCATCTTGATGCAGAGCATTCCATACCATGTCGCAGAGCCGTTTGATGTCTGGTTCAGGCAAGTATTGACATTGTTTGATGGTCTCGAGCCACTCATCGGGGCCTGCAATCAACAGGAATCGCAGAAACTGTCAGTATTGTTACTGCGATTTGTTTGTTTGTTTGTTTTGGAGCTTGTCGCTGTATTCGCGGCTGTCGCTGCTGCCGTGCGTCTTGTTTATGTTGCAAGCATATTGTGCAGCCATCAGCCAAACGGCGCGACAGCCAAACAAACAGCGAGCAGGCTCGCCGCAGTAGCAGCAGTAGCAGCAGTGGTTCACAGTGTGCAGAATACAGTACAAGCTTGATAATCCGCAGCAGCTGTCACAGATGCTGCAGCTGTAAGTGCTGCCTACCGGTCATGGTTGGATGCTTCTGCTTCCTTGCCTGCAACAATCGAGTCTTGTTGGCCAGGGCTCAGATTCGATGTCCTGAGGGCGGTCGCAACCACTTTTGGTGTAAAAAAGGCATTTCTGCGATGCTCATTCACATCACGCCACATCACACGAACAAAAAAAGGGAAGGATAGAACACCAATGAGCGACATTGAGAGCGACGTCGAGGACGATTACGAGAGCAAACTGCCAGCAGTCCAGCTGGGATTTCTTGTCGAGCATCCAAAAGAACCACTTCCCAAACATTCAACACATATCCCAGACTTTCCAAACAAAATCGGCGGATTGCCAGTAAGTGCACAAAACACACACACACACAGTTTCGACTGATAACCATCACGCTCAAGCAGACACCTGACTGAAGCAACCTGAACCGCAGATCTGGCTCGATCCTTCAAACCCACTCACAGCAAAGCAGACCGAGTGCCCAAAATGCCACAGTCCAATGTCACTGCTAGTGCAGGTTGCTCTTGATCTTGCTGCAATACAATCTGCTGCCATCTGGCAATCTTGCAATCAGAGTAACTGTACTGAAACTCGATCAATCATCTCAGCTTTACACACCAGAGGATGCCATTGCAAACGCCTTCCACCGTGTCGTCTATCTCTTCTGCTGCAAGAATGGTCCGTGCCATTCACAGTCGCAGAGCCAATGGTTGGTTTCGCTTCGCAATACAAATCGTTCTCTGAACATCCCTGCAAGTCTGACAGATTGCGCCACTCTCAAATAGCTTCAAGGTCTTTCGCACACAGTTTCCCGAAGAAAATCCTGTCTATAATGTCGATGGCGAGCTGCTCAAGGAAACTTCAAAAGGTTTATCCCAAATCAGATCTATCGCATGCTGCAATCGTGGCAAACACATACTGATCATAGTCTGCACAATATCAATTCAGAACAATACTGCTGTCTGTGCGGCCTCAAGGGCTCATTGCGCTGCTCTGGCTGCAAGTCGCGTCGCTATTGCAGTAAAGAGCATGCCACTCTCGATTGGAATCTTGGAAACCACAAAACACTCTGCAGCGCAACATCGCAACAGTCTGCCATCGATCCAGCTTCATCAGATCTGTCACGCACCGCAGCAACATTTCCAGAATTCGAACTGGAGTCTGAAGACGAACCCAAAGAAACAGTCGCTGCTCTTCCAGATGCTGGAAAGATTGAAGCAACTATCAACACCCTGGGGCTTGAAGATCCAACTGAAGAAGAGGTCTTGGAAGACGACACAACTGTTGATGTTGATGATGCCTTTCTGAAGTTTCAACGACGGATCGCACGTATGCCTGAGCAAGTTATTCGGTTCGTTGCCTATGCTTTACTTACCTGTGTGCGTGTGTGTGTGTGTGTGCACACACTCATCTGACTATCCCTGTCTCGCTTCCTTTCTGTCCGTTCCCTGTGAATACTGGCAATGTGTGCCATTTTGTTTGTGCTCGTGTATCAGATATGCTCGTGTTGCAAACGATGCAGATCGTCGTGGTTTAGAACCCTTGCTCGTCAGTGATCTTGTTTTTGCGCCTGAGGGTGTTCCTGCATGTCCATATTGCCACGCAGAGCGATCTTTTGAGTTTCAGGTATATCCTTGTTCTCCTAGTTCTACTCCCAACGGCTCTTTAATCAGTCAATACTGTATCTAAACTGTTTACCGATGATTGGACATGATCAAACTAACGGTACTGCGATTGGAACTCTGTAGGTTATGCCGCAGCTGCTGAGTTCACTTGGACTCAATGCCTCTGATCGTGACTCGCTTGATTGGGGAACAGTTCTGGTGTTCACGTGTTCAGCCGACTGCCAGCCATCTGGCGTGCAGTACATGGAAGATGCTGTGTTTGCACAGGGATACAGCATGGCGAGCCTTGGAGATACAGCGCGTGCAGCGCGCAAGCGTGCCATGGAGCGTGCGGCAGCGGGACGTCCGATTGACGAAGAAGAAGAAGGCGATGCCGGTCAAGATGACGCACAAGAGGAATCCAAATGACAGCCAAAGAGAAATAAAGTTACTGTCCGAACTCATCTCAACTCATCTCATCTCATCTGAACCAGCTTCACTCTCAATCGATCTTCTCACACACATACACACAGGTTTCCCTATCCTTTCGCTGCATTCCCCTTGACGACTCCACTTCACACCCACAGGATCCATGTTTCAATGGAATGCTGTCGAGGCGCGAGAGCGATCCAAAAAGGAGCAACAACGCGCACTAAAAGACTTTTTACGGACACAAACAGAAGAAACCAAGTCGCGCAAAGTACTCGAAAAGCAAAACGAGATCAATGAATACAAGCGACTGTATTCCGGTGGAACAGGACTTGCGCCATCTTCCACTGCAGTCGATCAGAGTACCACGGCTTTTTCAAATACTGGTCGAGATGTTATGAGTGTGGTACAGTGTGTGTTTTTGTGTTTGTGTTTGTGTATGGAATTGATTGAGATTGTGTGCGACTGAAATCTCTATGGCGATGTGTAGATATCTCAGTCGTTCGGACAGTATCAAAACCAACAGCAGCCATCGCAACATCAGCAACAGCAGCAACATCAGCAACATCAGCAACAGCGATTTTCAAACCAAGGACAAACAGCGACTTCTGTTCCTTTTGACACGTCAAGTCCAATGACTGCGATTGGGTCGTTTGCTATGGCCTCATCGCAACAGCAACCGATTGGTGCAATCATCAACCACCAGCAGGCATCAAAACAGCCTCAACAGATGCAGCCCTATAGCACTCAGTCATCAAGTGCTTCCATCGCAACACTCAACAACATGACACCAACTTCATCTTCAGCGTATTTGATCACACAACAGCAGCAACAACAACAACCATTACAATCCACCAACACTCTTGCGGACGAACTCTTGCTCAAACTCCGACTTACCGAAGATCAGTTGCAGCAAGAACGTCGATCGCGATCCTGGGTCGAATCTGAGCTGCAAGCAGGCAAAACCGTTCTAGCTGCTCTCTCAGCACGAATGGATAAACTGCAAGAAACAACCTCATCCGACAGCCAATCGATTCGCGACTTGAGTAAACAGGTTCTTGAAACAGACCAACGCTGGCGCGATGCTACGAGCCAGCTGTCAAATAGACTCGACCGCGATGCATCTCGAGTTCACCAACTCGTCACCGACATGGTCACGCGGCAACAGCTCGACGACCGTCTCCGTCAAGATCAAGAAGAAAAGTTTCGCACAACATCAGAGTTGCTCAATCAGCTTCGGTACAAGTCCGAAGCCAGTTTACTCAAAGCAAATCAGGTTGGCAACGAATTCTATGCAAAGGCCAAGGAGTGGGAAGGCGAATCGCGACGCGTTGGTGATGTGATTCGTGGTGTCAAGGAACTTGATCAAGCATTGGGATCCGTCAAGACCAGCATGGATACTACTAGCGAGGCAATTGTCAGAAGAGTTGAGACATCAGCTGCAGAAATCCGCCAGCGCATCGAAGCAGAGTCTCGCAATCGGAGTCTGTTTGAAGAAAACATCCGTGGTGTTTGCAGCGAGACACGAAAAGCTCTGCAGCAGCAGGACCATGATATTATCGACCGTGTTGAGGGACTACGCCAATTGATGACGCAGTTGATTGAAAGAGACCGACAAGAGCGTGACAAGATGGTTGCTGACATGCTGGAAACAATTCGCTCACATGAACGCTCCACGCGCGAAAGCCAATCACAGCTTCTTGAACGCGTCTCGCAACAGTTGCTCACTCTTGATGCTGTCCTTGGTGATGAGCGACAAGCACGCAAGGTTCTTGAATCGCAAGTCCAGTCGATTATCGAAGAGGGATTCAAAATCATCCAGCAATCCGTCATCAAACGAGCAGAAGAAACACAGCAGCAGCAATACGAACTGCGTGCAAACATGACATCGGCCATCAAATCGCTGCAGGAATCGATTGTCTTGATTGAGAAAACCATGGATCAGAAGCTGGCATCGGTCGAAGACGTGTTGCGAGCAGAAATCAAGTCACGAATGGAAACTGATACGGCTGTTGCCAACCTTTCAGAGGACCTTGCCATCAAACTCGAGCTTGCTGAAAAGAAATCCACATCGCACTTGCAGGAACTCTCAGAGGATCTGCAGGCAACACGAGATGCTCTGTCGGCAGAAATCAAGTCGACGGCTCACTCACTATCAGCAACACACTCGCGCATGGTCGACGACCTCGAATCTCAGATCCGCACCGCAAGCACGTCAGCCAAGAACGATCTTCATGCACTCAGCACTCGCCTTAAGGAAACTAGCCAGTCCATCGACACTGTTCACCAGGATGTACTAACAAAACTGAGCGAGACAAGCGATAGTCTGCATCAAGAGATAGAGCAGCTGCGATCCAGCGAGTTGGGAATCGACACAAAGTTCAAGGACATTGAGATCAAGTGTCAGTCGATTCAGACCCAGGTGGAAGATAAACTCAATCTTAAAGCAGTCCAGCTAGATGCAACCATGAGTGCCTTTCGTCTTGAGCTCATGGGTTGTGCGACGCAGCAGGATCTTCAAGAAGCCAACAAACAGATGCATCAAACGACGACCGAGATCCAGTCCGCAATGCACACGCTCGAAACCCAGTTTTCAGCATTCAAAACAGCGTCAAGCACACTAGCATCACAAGCACAACTCTCGGATCTAGAGATGCTTCTCAAAAGCATGATTGTCAACTGCCAGTCGAAATCTGTCCATGTTGAGGAGAGCTTGATTCAACTGACGGAGAAGGTTGCCTTGAATGCAACTCGACGAGATGTCCTTGATGCTGAGGAGCGTGGTCGAGCCATCTATCACCAGATCCAAGAGCGTGAATCAGAGACGCGACTGACCTTGCGCCAGTTACGCGACCAAATAGCCGAATGCATTGGTAAATCGGGCATGCTTGAGCTGGAAGAGCGACTTGGCAAGCGCATCTTTGAGAATCAAACACAACTACAACAGCAAGCGGCTGCCATGGACGATTTGCGTGAAATGGCTGCGTTTCATAAACCACTGCAGGACAAGTTTGACCAGCTGGCTGCCTTGACCAACGACCGCATAACGCAAATCAGTATACAGCTGGTGGAAAGCGACACAAAGCACAAATCAGATCTTGCACAACTTCAAGATCAAATGAGCTTGGACACACAGAAACTTGACGAGAGTCTGACCGCCAAACTCAGCAGCGACAAGACCCAGACCGAGTTGCACATCACGCAGCTGTCAACCAACTTGACAGTCATGACCGAGACATTCGAAACTAAACTCACACAAGCGACAGAATCACTGCAGGCCAAGATCCAACAGTGTAAAGAGACTACACACAGTTTACAATTGATGCACAAGGACCATGCGATGCAAATGGAGCAAAAAGTACAGTCGCTATCGCCACAACTTGCTGAAATGCAGTTGAGACTCGATACTGTGTCTCAATCCATGTCAGAATCTCTCTCAAATGAGATGCAAACGATTGAGAAATCCATGCAAGACCTACGTCACAAGCTTGCCACGCGCGTACAAGATGTCGACTACGAGCGCCATCAAAGCGAATTACAGCAGACAATCGATCAGCTGACCAGCAAACTGGACATTGCTGATCTCGCTCTGGAGCAAATCCGTCTGCGTATGGGTGAGCAAGACCAGCTTCTCAAAGATCGTTG
Source organism: Homolaphlyctis polyrhiza JEL 142 (assembly GCA_000235945.1). Lineage (NCBI taxonomy): Eukaryota > Fungi > Chytridiomycota > Chytridiomycetes > Rhizophydiales > Homolaphlyctis > Homolaphlyctis polyrhiza. The sequence continues at coordinate 8,770 of JH393065.1, forward strand.
GAGAGACGTGACGATGACGCAAGATCGGCAAACACAGGACACTCGAACGGGGTTGAAATCATTGCGTGATTCCCTCTCGAACCGAATCGATCAGCTCGAATCGCGCATTGTAGAAATGCCGAAATCAATCGAAGTGTGCGCAACCGATCTTCGCAAACTCAAGTCGGAAACCGTGGCACCCTTGACCCATTCCGTGTCGATTTTGCAAAAAGATGTCTCGAGAGTGCGTGGTGATGTGCAGCGATGTGTTGGTGAGCGCGATGTCGATGCTGTTGTGTCCAACGCCGTCGCTGCCATCAAGTCGCGTCTTGAACGCGCAATCGACGATATCGCTGACTTGAGAGGTGTATTGGATGACCACTGTCGAATCCATGCAAAGGACATGTATCGTACGACTACTTCTCGACCCATCACTACTCAACAGCTTGATCAGAATGTAAACGAGCAGCAGCATGACGATGTCACGAGCCCGACTATGGTGCCGGGATCGTTTTATAAACCTGCACATTTAGCTTTCTCTAGTGGCTCGTCACAGCCACAGATTGGACCTTCCGCAAACTCGGCAGATTCGGTACCGTCAACATCCAACAGTGTCAAATCGATTCAAAGCCAGATGCCCACATCATTCAAAGAGCCACCACAAGAGTTTTGACATCAATAAAGGCACAACAGAGGTCATCTACAGCAAATTACAAGCATTTCTCTCGCAGACACACACACACATATATCCTATAAACACAAAACCAATCAATCAATCAATCAATCGATATGCGTGTACTGTTTCATTACATTCATGTCAAGCTCATTTCTCCATAGGCAGCTTCCATAGAAACCAAAAAAGCCTTAAAGTGAGTATCGGAATCAAGCGATAAAGACATTTTCAAGAATCGCTAGATCAGCACCGCATTCAAGACGACTCCGCGCAAGCCATCTGGCAGCTTGATCGTCATCAGTCTGCAGCAGACGGAATCGTTCGAGTTTCTCCAGTGCGTTGGGACTCCATGCATGCAATGCTTGCTGCACAAGCAAGTGTTGTGCATGGAAGCCAGCATAAGCAAGCTGACTCGCACCCAAATATCGCTGAGCAAGGATACATGCGCAAAAGGGATGTTCTGATTGATACAAATCATGAATCACAGTCTGACACGCGTGTCGGTTGAGGATGGCAACATAGTTTCGCAGTGCATCGTCTGCAATGTGCACGCTTCGCAATAGGGTCGTGCAAAGCAAGTTCCAGTTTAAGTTCAGACCAGCAAGCTGGCGCGTGCGGCCTTGCAAAAGTATCAGTAGTAGAAGCGATCGACTGACAAACAGAATCTCTTGAAATTCAGGCGATGTTTGCAGTTGGTCGACAATCGAGTCGAATGCTGCGCTGATTGTTGTCTTGTTGAAGGAAACTAGTGAAAACCGATAGTAATCGACAATGCCTCGTTGTTGCTCAATCATTGTCAAAAGTGTCTAGTAGCAGCCACACACAAGTATAATCGTAGTGAGTTGCAAGGCAAATGAGGCAGATTCAACAAGCGCAGCATTTGCAAAAAGCAATTAGGCAAGCGAATAGTCAATCTGCTCTGACCTTGTCATCAACAGCAATCTGTCCAGACAAGGACGCCATGGCTGAAAACAGCAATGCATCATATCCACGGTCCAAGATCCAGACAAACAGCTTATCCCAAAGTGCCTGCAGTGATGACACACCAGCATCTATACTATTGGTCGCTGACCAATCAATCAGCAGTTGTATCATCTGTGCAGCGTGCTCATCAGTCTGTGACGCCGACAACAAGCGATCAAAGATATCAGGCCACATGCTAGGCGTTTGCAAGTCTGCAGATGAGACTTGGAAGCCCCATATGGCCTGTATGGTTGTGGCTTGTTTGGTTGAGATGAATGTAGATGCGTTTTCCTCGTTCGAAGCGAATCGTTGCTGCAGGATACGCAAGCAGGCAAGTTTGACCTGTGGCGCAAACCCTGAAGCATCATCGACAGCAGCAGCAAGTAACGACCGGACATGTGGCCAAAGTGTCTCGTAGAACTTTGATCGTGTATCAAGTTCGAACAGCGCGTCATCGTGCATATCCCAGCCCGATTCGTCTGTTTCAACCTGTTGTGA
>JH393065.1:10982-28196 GCA_000235945.1 Homolaphlyctis polyrhiza JEL 142
GCAGCAGCAGCAGCAGCAGCAGCAGCAGCAGCAGCAATGTTGTCAATATGACGCTCAAGGCGATCCATGTTGCCATGCGATGGATCAGTCTTCAAATCACTCAAAGTGGCATCCAGTTCACGCATGTAAAGCGCTGTTGGTGACCACCGTGCCTCCATATCGGAGAACGAGGCTAAAAACAAGTCACACACAGCACAGAGAGTCTCTACATCAATGACGCATCGAGTAAGCGCAGCCAAACATCCCGTGATCTAAAACCACCAAACAAGACAATCAAGGGATATACAGATCAAATCATTAGTCAGATCGAGCTTCAACGATTGCCTCGCTCCTGCCATAAACATTCTCAACACAGCAAAGCAAGTGATCAAAGGCAACACTCAACTGATTCAATGTTCTCAAATGCATCGTCTATGTTTTCAATGAACCCAGACGGGAGTCCGTGAATGCTCCTATGCAGACTAATGTCGACAAGTCCGCCAAGGATGCTCAGGTGTCGATGGATTGGCACAAGCACATCAGCTTGGGGCAGTCCAGCGACTTTGGAAGAGACCCGTGCAAGCAGCGAGTTTCGCGATTCCAGAGTAGCGAATCGCGCAATCGGCCCAACAATCAACTGCAAAGCAGCATTGGTTGCATCGCTGGGGTTCATACGATCGATCAAATTAAAGACTTCTTTGGAGGTCAGTGCAACCCTGTATCCATCGATTGATACGAGAACCAGACACACACACACACACACATCCGCCGTATCTGTCAGCAGGTTCATCTCGATCAACCTCATTTGCACCATTCAAGAGCTGAATCAACAGCCACGACTTACGCTTGAGGCGAACACTGGCCATCAGCCGCCAAGCCACGCAACAAATCACCGACATACACAGCCAAAACTCTCGAGACCGCATCGCCAGCATCAAACCTCGCAGAATGGCCATCTTTACCAGCTTCATCAGGAAAGATGTCTATTGGCAGCATCGAGACAAACTTTGGTGCCGTTTGAACAAGTGCGTCAAGCCGTTCACGCGAAGGAATGATTTTCCAGAGTCGGACAAGCCCTTCATGCCGTGGATCGCAGAGTGTTTCCTCGATATCTTGCATCGACAGATCCGATAGGGCAACGGTTGTCCACAGTGTTTCTGCGAGACTGGCTCGCTCCTTGAGTTGCTCGCAGGAGCTCGATTCTGATGGATTGGAGCTGTCGGCAACAAGTTGAGCCAGAAGACGGTAGAGAATGGCCATTTTATCAAGAGATGCAGATTTGATCTGAATGATAGATACACAAACGGATGTGATCAGCAAGTGTATCAGAGAGTATACGATCATGATGACATATTTAGCAAGATTGAGATACCTTGGGGTGCAATGAGATGAGAAGCGCACGCGCAGAGTCTCTGTGCATCGATATCATTTGAGGCAATAGAGTCAGTTGCTTCGACACTTGCTCAGCCGTCACGCCATCGTTTTCAACAAGCCATCGCAAGTGCGACATGTGCATTTGGTCGAGACCAACGCCAAACGACTCGGCGAGCTCGAAATTAGCCATAAGTTTCGCATGATCAAGTGTGTGCGCCAGAGACAGAATACGATCATGGCGGTAAGCTTGATCAGAATCGAATCGCTCAAGGTCAACATTGATGAGAGATGCCAGCTTAATGGAACGATCTGCTGTCTGCCTGCTAGCAACCCTGCGAGAGAGCGACTGAGACAGGTCGAGTAGAAGCTTTGCTTTATCGTGCGATTGCATTGCTTGGGCACTCGCAACGAATGAGATGTGGGCAGAGTCAAGATTAAAGGCATTCAAATCACTTGACATCCAGAGTGCTGCTGTCGTGGCGACAAACGATTCGACTGTACGACTGAGCTCAGTCGACGGCTCAAATGCATCAAAATAGTCTGCAAAAATCTTCACAGCTTTACCAGGGTCGGTCTATAAGCCACAAAGATACCGCTGTTAGAACACTGTTTGCAGCACTGTCATCAATCTAATCACGCTCAGAAACAACAGACCTGAGAGTTAAGCAGGCTGGCAAGTGCTAGAACCGCGTCAGATGGGAGTAAGACAGTGGCAAGCTGACTCATGATGGTCGATGGATCTCGCACATACGTATGGCTGATTTCCTGTGAATGAAGCAAAGCACAAAGTGCGTCTTGCAAGTTTGGTTCCGATGCCGCTTTGGGCTGCAGGTCATAAGCACCGCTTGTAGGCTCCAACCCAGCCATTTGATAAAAGTCATGCTTTGCATCCAAACGGTCATATCCAGTCTTGTTGCGAGTTGCCGCGAGATGATCAGCTCGAAACGCGAGACTATCGAGCATATCACGGATATTGTCAGAGACTTCGTTGCAGATCCACTGCACACTATTTCTCATTTCCAGATTGCGCCACATTCCAAGAATGCCCTCAATCTGCCCACTTTGACAAATGCGTAGTGCATGGGACAGCAAAATGCTCTTGGTCTCAGGCTCGTCGAAATCTGTCGATGTAGCCAGCCTACAAAACACTCCGAGAATGCGGTCCATGAGGATTGTGTCATTGCGAAGCGCCGATGATTGTGGATCAGAGAATGTCAAGCGGGTGAGTTCCTTGCAATAGTGTGCAGCAATATCAAACCCATCATCGTCAAGTGCAGCATCAGCCAAGTATGCTCTGATGCGGAGTTGGACCGACAGCTCAGCCGCCTGCTTGTTCCCGCACAATTTGCGTGCTAGCATCAAAACAAGTTCAGGAGATGTGTACAGGCTTGGATTGGCTCTCAGCACATCGCGAATCAGACTCAATCGATCAGGATGCAATCGAATCTGTATGGGTAGCATCAACGACTGTGTTTGTGGATCAACAAGCCTGTACTTGGCAAGCAGCAGATCTGCAGCATCGATTAGGTCGAGCTCTTGCTGGGTCTCATCTGATGCTGGCACCAATGACAAACTTGATTGGAGTGTCAGCACCCATGTGTGTGTTTGTGTGTCTGTGTGTGAGAGAGAGATGGCTCTACAGTGTCATTTGCTTACCATTCAATCGCCTTTTTCAGTAATCCATGCGACTTGCTTCCCGAATCTGCGTTGTCAAACAGCTCGCGTGCGACATCAACAGCAATACTTTGGCACAACTCAACAGATGCAGGCATTCGTTTGCTAGATGCTGAAGGACTTTGCATGCTCTTGAATACCGACAGCACTGTAAGCACGCGTGAGCGTTTGTTGGCAAACACATGTTATCATCATATCTAGTGTCAAAGATCTTGCCAGATCAAACCCAGCAACAGACATGCAGAAAAAGCAAACTGCAGCCAGCAGCAACCGACTTACATCCGTGAAAGAGAGCACCACGAAGGAATCCCCGATAAACATCATCAACGCTCAAACTTGCAATCAATCCAATCGACGCAATTCCAAACACTGATCAACAACTCCAAGCACAGAATCGTCTGCTAATATGCTTTTGTTTTTGCTATTGCCCTGGCGTTCAAACAAGAGTCTGGCAACCTTTTCAACAAACAGACATTGGTCCGAGTGATTTGCTGTGGTGCGTTCAATGTCGTTGAGTGTCATGCGCACATTCAAATACTGCATAAGCTGAACAGCCTTAAGCTTGGCGTACAGTGATATCGTTTGACTACGCAGCTGGATATGACGTGCATTCGAAGTCTGCCGGAGTAGCCCAAGCATCCGCATATAGGTATCTAGGTTATCGGACGTGAAGAACGACTGGCAAGTCAACAAGAGCAGATGCTCGAGAGCTTCCAGCCCAAGGATGGCATGATCTGTTTCAGCGCAGTATTGAAAGGCAGCAAGCACAGTACTAGGCTGAGATCTACAAAGATGGGCCAGTGCGCTTGAGATCACAACCATCAAAAGCATCATTCAGCAACAATCGCGTTAGTCAATGTATTTCGGAAACCAATATCACCCTAAGCTTGATTAGTATCTACAACAGTTCAAAACCAAGGTGCTTACTCTGAAAGTAATCGCATCTGTGCGTCACCAAGCACAACTTGGTCATCTTTTGACTTATTGAACAGCAAGCAAGAGATATCGACCATATCACGAATGATATGGTCAGCACTGCTGCTCTCAAGCGCCATGATGATGATCTGCGACTCTGGCAGCTTGTCAATCGACTCTAGTGATAAGTTAATCATCGACAAGGGACTATCTATCTGCATGTCGTGTTGACGAGACTGCGACACAACGAGCGCATTCAGAATACAGAGCCTGTGGTGCAGATCGGCGATGTCTGGGATGTCATGCTCGATAGCGATGCTTGCAAGAGATAGTGCAAAGTGACAAAGACCAGACTGCTCTATTTGATGGATACGATCAGTGTACCAAGTGGTCAGCGCAGTTGCATCGACAGCGTGATGAGCAGGCGCCACATTGATTGCAAATGTCGAGTCACTGTCGCTGTCAAAGACAAGCGCAAGAAGGTCTCTAGTTGCGCTTTCGGACGTCCAGTCAGGTTTGCGCCATGGAATAACAGAGTAGGCAGCCTCGAAACCAGAGAGCGGATCAATACGCGGCAGAATAGATCTGTACTGTGCGGGATCAACAAAGTCGGGGATTTTTGGCAAGAAGATCCAAGCGTAGTGCAAGAAGCGCGTCGCCGTGACGAGTAAACAGGATTTCAAGGGCTGCTGTATGGCCCGATGCAGCAAGATGAGATGCAATAGCGACAATATGCATACGACGGAACTTGTAGTAATCAGGATGGAAAGGCGACGAAGTAGCCTGTTGGATTGCTTCCAATGTGTCCAGACGGTCAAGATACTGCAGCGCCTGTATACGGGCAACGCACAGATCCGTCAAGTGAACATTAGAGTCCCCTGTTGATGGCGGAGCATCTGTGCCATCGACAAGGCTTGAGAGTTCGGCTTCGACATCATGAGACGTAAAACCGCTTGTTCGCGAAACAACAAGATTGAGAAAATGGCGAGCGAGGTGCTGAGGATATGTGTCATTTTCGAGGCATTCTGACAGCACAAACCGAGTATCCGAAATGTTTGATAGGTATGCTTTGATTGAGTCTGCATTCTTCTGCGATCTTGCCCAAAGCGACTTGAACACCGTGTTTTCATCGATACGAGACTTTTCACACAGACGACGAATCTCAGCCGGCTCCATGCCAGCTGCAGAGTGCAGCACGTCTTCGAGTGGAGTGATGCCTATGATGAAAGCAATGCTGAGTACGAATGCTCGTGATTTGTGATCAGAGCGCTAGCAACAGACTGACTTCCAGCCGACTGCGACGATATCGCGACACTCATTCCAACAAAGTCATTTAGAATGATCGGGTCTGAGTCGTCATCAATGCTAATCTGGGTGACCAAGCCGTTGTCAAAGCAAAGAACAACATGACTTTCTCCCCAGAAATGTGCCGACACAAGTGAGTTGTCAAATGAGCTTGCTTGCCACGATTTTACAGACGACAGATCCAAGGCACGATACAAGTCAAGGTTGCCCTTCCACGAGAGAGCAAGGATCTGTCGCCGATGCGCAGAGTAGTCAAGATAGCATGCGCAAGAGAGAATATCATCTCGACAGCCAAATCCAGCAGCTGCGCCAATAGTCTCAACAAGCGTCTGAGCAGCCCAGAGCCAGTTTGTGTATGACTCTGAAGGCAGTTTGAATAAGAAGCGAGTTTTGTCGGGATCAGCGGCTGCAGCAATGAAGCCTAGATCAGGATCTATCTTCCAGAGCGAGATGCGAGATGGTGACAGGTCAGTTGTTGAGACGCCTGAAAGTAGCAAGCTTTGCGAGTGACTGATCCAGATAGCCGAGGAGAGCGACTTGAAGAGCGGTGCGACTGATGCAATGCGTGTCTGGATTAACTCTAGCCTGGTATTATTGAGCACGACGATATCGAAGGCGATGATGCGAGCGTCGAAACAGATTGCAAGCAGCCGGTAGTGTGAATGCGACGGCTCTGAAGCGAGTGATTCAGATTGAGGACAAGGAACGAACAGGATCTGTGCATAGGGTGCTAGCAGCAGCGAGTTGGTCTCGATTGCGTCTGGTATTGAGTGCACACGGCGAGTAGGGTCCATGGTCGCAAGCGACGATGGATCAGTTACTGTGCGTTGCAGATCGCAGATTGCATGGATGAAGCGAGGACCATCGTAAGACGACGACTCTGAAGTTGAAGCATGTGTCGACGGTGGGGCTGATAGTAGGAGCACAGCGATGGCGCCGTTAGCCAGAGCAACTGCCAGCAGCCGAGCATCTTGTGACCAGGCCAGTCGCTGCCATGCCGAGGGATCGGCGCCGTGGCTGCCATGGTCTGGCGCCGAGCCAATAGCCAGAGCAAGAGCAACAGAAGGGGATGTGTGCGACAACTGCGATCCAGCAGCACAGACCCGCAGTGTGCCGGCCTGCAGCGAGGCGTGCCACAGCACAGCCGCATCGTTGTTCTGGCTCTGATTGTCACCGTCGCTGTTGCTGTAGTTACTACTGTTGTTACTGCTGTTACTGTTGTTACTGTAACAGTTGATGCTTGTGCTGATGCTTCTGTTCAAGCTGCGCTTGCTGCTGACAAGCGCCGCCACTGCTGCCGGCACTGCTGTGCTCAGTCTCGCTGCTGGCACAAGCCCATGACTGCTGCTCTCGTTGCTTTCCCACTGCGCCGCAAGCGCAACCCGAAGCACAAGCGAATCTGCTGCTGTTTCAGCCTGCGCCATTTGTGAGATCGGCGACGCTGGTTGTCGTTGTGATTGTGATTGTGATACTGATCGTGATTGCAGATCCAGCATCGTCCAATCCAACGATTATATCACGGCTCTTCATTCGGTTTCTTGAGCTGTTCCCGTTCCCTCATGGATCTGCAGATCAATGCAAGAGCGTGGGGTAAACAGCTACGACCAACATCCATCACTGCATTGCCCCTGCTGATCTTTACGCACTCTGCCTGTTTCCTCAAGCCCAAATGTCTCCGAGGCGCTTGCGTTCAGCCTATCCATACATCCAGCAGCCACACACATCTTATCAGTACAATACTGCCACAACAACAAAACGGCAATCTGGCTGTCTGCAATGCTTGGCATAAACACAGACAACAGACAACAGAGAAACAAACAAACTTACAAAGTACTTTGCAACAAAAATGCCAACGAAAAGTGCCAGGATTGTTGCAATCAATGCAGCATAGTTGAAATCGGGACTCAGGACATCAAATGCCTGTGATGGTGTGCGACGTGTGAAGAACACATCCAGACCATAGCTCGCCACGAGCGATGTCGATTCAAGATGCGTTGACGCACTAATCACATGCTCAATGCCAACTACATCAAGGCTGTATGATGCAATTTCGCGCGAGTTGAGTCCAAGATTGGGCGAATAGGGATAGATTCCTGCCTCCTTGTCCTGCGCTGTTGGTTTGCCATACGGACGCCGGGGGTCAAGAAGGCGCTTATTGAGGCCGTACAGCATCCCACTGCCCAGTCCAAGCACAACTTCACGCGTTGTGATACTTGCTTGAGTCTGTGTCACGCCAATAGCTGTGACCGGCAGTGGGAAGTTGTAAGCCTGTGACTGCACACCTGGACGCGACGACGAGAAGGATGACAAAACAGTGCTGCAAGTTGATTTGAAGCGAGCAAGTTGTCAGTATGTTTGGTTACAGACCTGCAGACAGCACACCTCTATTTATAGAGCAGCATCTTCCTACCTATCGATGCGAACATCAGGCTTCGCATTTTCGTAAACTTCAAGCACCACAACCTCTACTCCCTTTGAGTCGGGAATGATGGGACGCGAGGGGCCCTTGGAAGCAGCAGCCTGCTGTTGCGACTTGCGCAGCTTCTTCTTGGTTTGCGTATTCTTGTTCGCCGCGCCTGGAATGTCCAGCAGGCTGTTCCAAACTTCCTCATCAAGCGCATCGGCGCCGTGGTTCCACACAACATAAACAAACCAGTTCTCGCATTGGAGTATATGGATCTTGGGCTCAATCGCAACGCTGGGTCCGGCTGCATGATGGGCATTGCGATAAATAACTGATCCAGAAACTGTATCAACTAGATAGAAGAACGTTGTGACTGCGGATTCTTTGCCACGGCGCGTTGTTGCGATTCCGAGAATGTTGGGGTTCAGATACTTGTACAGCACAGTGCGGTCACCAAGCACTCGTCCGATAGATGCAACAGAGTCGACTGCACAACAAAGATAGGTCGATTAGCTATCCACTTTGTCAAATGATAGATATCTGGTCCCTCCCCCCGAAAAACAGAAAACCACAAAGACAGAGTCCCCATGACACCGCCAATCAGAAACGCACCATCAACCTCTCGCTTGGCGATTCCGGCAATCTTCTCGCCGGGAGGGAACTGAAGATCCCAGACACGCTTGGTTAGGTAAACCTAAACATATTCCAGATATTAGTATATCAACTCAGCCTGTGCTCAGATGGCCGTTCTGTCGATATCAGGCAAACAACAGAGCAATATAGTACGAACCGTTTGACCATTGGCGCTGATGCTTTGGCCAATCTGATATCCACGCAAACCAGTATCGCTGACATTCTGGTAGAGATACGCAGACTTTCGAGTAGGCTCGTACGCAGAGTGAGCTGCCTTGCTGTCAGGGAATATCACAATCTGTGCGTTCTCGTCCATCAGCGACAGCAGATGCGTGTGCTCATCGTTCTCCACAACATCAGTAGTCGAAGCCTTGAAACGACCCTGAATGGTGGTGCTTGCTTTAATCTGCGGTTGGTTCGATGACTCAAACAACTCTCCTGTAATGCCATTCAGACGCACGATTACCGTGTTCTATAGAGTATATCAGTTAGCGTTGCCGGCTTATGCAAAGTCTCTGATCACATTCATATACCAAAGGCATGCCCACGCACCTGTTGGCTGTATCCAACCACGGCAATCACAGGCGGAAACTTGACGCGTGCCTGACGAATGATGTGTAGACTGTTGATGGCAAAGTTGGGAACGAATCGTGACCAAACAGGCGCACCTGATACACTTTCAAGTGCGCTGATCTTGCCAGAGCGCGACGCGAAAATGATCAGCTTTTTGAATCCGTGTGTATCACCAAGATGCGAGAGCGTTGCATTGGATGCAGTATCCTCGTGCGTCTTATCAGCACCAATCTGCGAAATTGCTGATTTGATCTTGGCCAGATGAATGCTCCAGCGACGGACATATCGATCAACAAACGATGCTTTGGCAGTTGTGCTTGGCGCTTCGCTAAGCTCATCAAACTCTTCGGAATACATGCTTTGAGGTAGATCGAGGAAAGTGGCTTGGGCAGTGTTTGAAAGCGACTCTTCGCGTGTCCACAACCTACGGCCATTTCCAATCATGTGCATCGATCCATCGGCAGTCACAGCCAGCAGCCTGTAAATCAGCGTCGGTTTCTTTGAGTTCACCGTCATGAAGCCCTGTCAGAGAGGCGAGTCAAACAAATAGTCAGCTGCCATCCAGCCTTTCATGAGACAGCACACTCCACAGAGAAAATGCCGGCTGCCGGTTGTTTTGCAACCGTAACAACATGCCGCGTTTAACAGAGTCTGCAATGTGCTACAGCATGGCGACACGGAGGTTCTACTGCAGGGCGTGACAGAGTCTAAATCCAGCCTCATCACCGGAACAGCGCGATGATGGCGCACACACACACACCGGCCAATCGAAGCGTTAGCTGTACTCACCGATTTGATAATACCATGTGCTTTCACGTCGATTGAAGGCTTTGAAGAAACAACACCCTTGGATGGATGCCAGATGGTAAAAGTATACTTTGAAGTACAAACACAAAATCAAAGTGAGATCAGTGTTAGAGAGAGTCTCGATGTGCGAGAGGATGTCCAAGTCAGCGTATTATATAGGCTTGGCAGTGATCTAGCAAACCTTTCCACTATCGAGGTCAATGCGTCCAACCGCGAAATCTTCAGCAGAACTGTGGGAGCCGAAGAAGCTTGCTGCAGCAGAAGATTTGCCGAAATTGTAAACGGTCTTGGTGGCGCCATTGCTGAGATGCACAGCGGCGGCAGTACCAGAAGCAGTCTTTGCGATAAACTCCTCGCGAACTCCGTTGGCGAAGATTTGCTCGACAGCGATGACTGCTTCAGAATCCTGTGCATTTATCAATAAGCAAACCATGGTCAGATACAAGCAGCCTGAATCGATGAGCAGTCAGCAGTGAGCGGTATGCGACATACCAGAGTGATTTCCGACACAGTTTTCGAGCTGATGTCAAGAGCAAATGCCTGCTCTTTGTGTGACCAGATCGCATGAGCTGCATCGCCATTCCCAGCGATAAACAGGTCGCGAGCATCTTCAATTTTGATATGATTCTCAAACTTGGACCTTGAAACAACAGAGCCATCGGCAGGATTGATGGTGCGAACAGAAAGCGTTTCGGTGGCAGACGACCACGCGATACTCTTGACGGACGATCCATCAAGCCAGATGCGAGTAAACCTGATTTGTGTTATTCCGAGCAAGGAGCAAGATAATCAGCAAGTATACATCTCACAAACCATAATGCTTTTGCTGAGAAACCTCACATATTGTGCTGATCAGGCTGCAGTGACCACATCAACTTTCCGGTGGATGAAACAGCAACAATCTCGCAAGAGGGAAGAAGAGCGACCAGGTCATGGCTGCGACGAATAACCGAGGCAGCAGTGCACTTGGTATCGACAGCGCTCTCATCATCGTGGACTGTCTGTGTCTGGAAGAGGACTCTGCCAGACCTGCTGTCCCACGCATTGACATGGAAGCTTGAAGCGCTTGAAATGGAAACCAGAGCATCTATGCATATAAGCGATGGGTGAATAAGTCGAGTTGGGTCGATGGCCACGCGTTAGTGAATGATGACAGACTTTGGATGCAGCGACTGCCACTCACCCGAATGGCCTTGGAAGACACCATGCAGGATCTCATTGGGTGCGAGCGACTGGCGCCAGGCAATTGAGCCCGACTTTACGTCAAGCGAAGCAAGGATGTTCTTTTGTGTGCCGACGGCAACACTTGGCTGGACGCCAGCAACGTCCCAGTGAGCCTGGAAAGGCGTGCCGACAAGCTTGAGGTGCCTGATGGTGGATATTCCATGTTGTTGTTGGTGGCGACAATGTTAGCGAATGAGACACAGGAGACAAGGGACAGGAGACAGGAGACAGGAGACAAGCGAGAGTACAACGAGGAACTGAGAAAGCCAGCGAAACAGGAGACAAAAGCACGCACCAGTCATAGAGACCAGCTTCTTCGCGGTAGATTGCAGCAGTGCCATAGAGAGAGGCGACTATCACGGCGAGACTAGCCACGAGCGGAGCGTGAGACACCGAGCGCATTGGAAGCTGCAGCCACGGGAGTTGCAGTAGTGGGAGCAAGCAGGCGGCAGCGAGAGCGAGAGGGAAAGCGGCAGACGATCGTGCGCAGCTTTGATCTTGCGAGCAACTTCATTTGCGTTCTTGAACAACAACTCGAAAGAAGATGCCGCAACTTGGACGCACGAGTCGCACGAGTCGCATGTCTGCAGTGGCGGGGCTGCCAGCGCTGTGGGCTGCTGCTTGGACTGCCGCATGCGCTGCCATGCTGCTGTTCGCCACGTGCTCTGCTGCTACGCCGTTCCGTGGACCAGCAAAGACTCTTGTGGTGCTGGATTCTGCACAGCAGCAGCAGCCGCTGTTCTCCTCGTTCCTCGGCTCGCTCGCAGGTATAAACTCGATTGCCGCCCAACAATATATCAGTTTGCCATCTGACTGACTCTGACTGACTCTGCTTGGCTGCTGTGCGCCTGTCGATCTCGCTTGGATGCGGCATCTCTCTATCTACTCGCTGATGCTTCAACAATCCATTATTCTGTATTAACCCATCAACCTCATCAACCCAAAAGACCGTGGTCACAAACTGACGGTTGTGGAAGGAAAGCAGCTCGGTGCTGGCTCTGTTCCATTGCTCGGTTTCGATGAGCTTCAGTTCGACAATGTTCTCGTGCTGGCACCCAAGATTGACTGTGAGTGGATCTGGGTGATCTGGTGTCATGGCCAATTGCCAACAATGACTGACCAAGTACCAACTGACTGACTCGATGGACGACTGGACAATCAACAATGCTTGACGACGATGATGAATGGTTGATGATAACTGATTGAATAGCATTTGGCGGTGCAGTAAAGATGGGCAATCTGATCGACTTTGTGCAAGCAGGCGGCAACGTGATTGTTGCTGCATCATCCGAGATCTCTGAAGCAATCCGCGACTTTGCCTTTGAGTTCCTTGTCGACTTTGACGAGGCCGGCTTCGTTGTCAGCGATCCCTTGCATTCGCTAGATCCAGCATCTGCCACGCCGCGTGTTCTTGCGTCTGACTTTGTGCAAGCCAGTGCAAATGTCGTTTCCGATGCTGTGCGCAACGGCCCGCCTGTCGTGTTTTCCGGCGTGGGCCACAAGACTTCGATCAAGAATCCTCTGACTTTCTCTGTGCTTGTGGGCAGCAGCGCGTCATACTCTTATGACAATGTAAACCCTACTGCTGTCATTTCGCCATCAGCACTTGCTGGATCGTCTGTATCGCTTGTATCGGCTTTCCAAGCAAGAAACAATGCTCGTGTCGTGTTTGTTGGCAGCGTAGATCTCTTCTCAAACCAGTATGTTCTCCCTCAGTATATAATAGAACATGGCTTGCACTGTATTTGTATGGACCTTGGTCCTACTGGGCTACCATTTCTCATTTACTGACATTCCGCTCTAATCTATTGTCGGCAGGTTCTTTGAGACCAAGGTGCCGTTCAACAACAAGCAGGTTCTGAGCAGCAACGCTCAGTTTGCTGCTGATCTGAGCAAGTGGGCCTTCCAGGAAAAGTCGGTGCTTCGTATTGCACAAGCAAAGCACCATCGTGCTGGCGAAACTGCTCAGCATGGTATCTACCGCATTAAGGACGAGATGATCTACGAAGCGCAGATTCTCGAGTGGACTGGAGACAGTTGGGAACCCTATGCTAGCTCCGACGTGCAGTTCGAGGCTGTTATGCTTGACCCTTATATTCGCAAAACCATGACACACCATGGTCACGGAAACTACTCTGTCGCTTTCACCCTGCCGGATCTGCACGGTGTCTACACGTTCAAAATTGACTACAAGCGTCATGGACTGACATACATTCAAGCTTCGGAGACTGTCCAAGTTCGACCGTATCGCCACGATCAGTATCCACGCTTCCTGGTCGTTGCATATCCATACTATGCCAATATCTTCAGTCTGATGGCTGGGTTCTTTTTGCTGTCTGTAGTCTTTTTGTTCCATCGGGACCCAACAACAGCCCAGAGCAAGAAATCAAAGACTGAGTGAGTGAACACGCTACCAGGATTTGACTGGAGGGGAGGTGCACTGCTTCAATGCAACTGTTGGGGCGAAACTAGGCTGGAGCTTTATTCTTGATGAGTTTCAAATGAATGGACTATGGATGCACCCATGATGTTATGAGAAGAAAGAGAAAGGGCAGTGTTGCACTTGGCAAAACTTGGTAAACCGAGTTATGCAGCTGAGAACAGATTGGTATCTAGGCAAGTAAAAGCAGCAAGATGCATATGACATCGCAACATCATCTATTCGTGATGCTGCTTCACACGTTAACCAAACATCCAAAACTTCAGACGGCTTTGTGAGCCAGTGCTTAGTAACTGACAGCAACGAATGAGGATGGTGCTCATTCCTCTCCTAATTTGTTCTGTTTCTGTCCCTGATCCACCTATTCGCAGCTGCACCTCATTGCTCTCGTATCTAATGAGGACACATGTAAAGTCTTCGGCTGCTCACCAAAGCAAGCTTCTTGTGACAATTGCATTTGACAATGCCTCGTGGGTTCCAAGGTATGGGCCATGCATTTGATCTCAGATGGCTGTTACAACTCAAAGTGGCTTTGAGCACTTGTCTGAAGTACCGCTGCAACAAAGCCACACATGGCCAATGACAGATTGCAGTGGCATCAATCAACAAGTTCAACACATTGCAGGCGTACTGATGGCGCAAGGACGATATCAGCGTCAAGGATCATGAGGCACTGAGCTTCATCGATCGCTACTATGTCATCAACTGGCACAACACCACCAGCAATACAGCGAAGAATGGCGATGCGATTGCGGCACGCCGCATGATCAATGAGAGCAAGTTGATTGTAAGCGAATGACAAGCGAATCTGCAGATGATCTGTGTCTTGTGTCTGTGGTCAGACACTGAATGCACTGCAAAAGCCAAGGTTGAAGATGTCCCAGATTCAAAGCAGAGATTGTGTTGTAATCCTCGCTTGTTCAGAGAAAAGCAACGAACATCAAGCCAAGATGCATCCCGTTCTTCCATCCATCAAAGAGGCGAGCCATAGTGCGCAAGCTTCACAGCAACAACAGCAACAAGAACAAGAACAAGAACAGCAGCAGCAGCAGCAGCAGCAGCAGCCTACTACTCAGCCCCGCAAAGCCTCAACGTCAGCGTCCGACGGCACTAGAACATTGGAACGCGTCCAACAAGCGAATCATGAAGCATCGGCAGCACCAGAATGGAGCGACACGCTTTCTCGCGCACCACCAAGCCTCACTTCTTCGCAGAGACTTCGCGAGAGCTTGCTGTCACTGAGCTTTAACGCGTCAGTATCCGCATCTGGAGCTGCGGCTGGGGCAGCATCGACTCCGCCAGGTCTGCCGTCGAGTTTTGAGAAGCCAATGCTTGTCATGTATCCTCGAAAGTCAGTCCTGTCTGGCTCGCTGCGTGACATGGCTGCAGTTCGCTCCAGCATTTTAAGCATACCCGAAGCAGCGCAGTCTGGGCACATTTCGAATACTGGCGCTGGTGGTGGTCCCGTTTCTGGCAGCGGCATAGCATCTGGAGGCAGTTACGCAGTCCATGGCGCTTCTCAAACAGGTCTGTCCAAACTATCAAGGGAATCCATGCATCATCTGTCAGGGATCGGTGGCAGCCGAGCATCGCTGCTGATGCGCTCGATTAATCGTGCAAATGGGAGCAGCAACTACATAAACTCGCTCGACGCAAACCCCGCTCGTCGAAGCCTGCTCCATCTGTCGCAAGATGGCCAGATCCTGATCCCTGTATCGAACGCACACGGTGCAGCCGCTGCACAAGGGATGTCAAGCCATGGATCTCTGGGACGCAATGCCACATCAAATCAAGGACTAGGCTCATCAACTCAGCAGCCTTCGGAACTGATGCGCCAAACCAGTGATGGTTCAGCGGGAGCCAACGCACCTCACGTAGGACGTCGGTCGCGACCAGTCTCGCTTCTATCACTCAAGAACTTGAACAAGCTCAAGCAGTCCCAAACCAACATTGCAACAGAAGAAACAGCACGAGCATCAGCAACAGCAGCCAAACCCACAGCAGAACCCGCTCAACAAAACTTTGTACAGCCCGATCAAACCAACAACGACTACTATGAGTATCTCATGCTGTCACAGCGACACTCGTCGTCCAACTTTATCCAAAGAGTTGATTCGTCCGAAGTTGTTTGGGAAACTAAACCGTTACCCCTCAAGATGATTGGCACTTTTTTACTCGGTGACAAGATCGGTAAGGGTGCGTTTGGCAAAGTCAAGGAAGGCATCTGCTCCGAGACTTTAAAACGCGTTGCTGTGAAGATCATTGGACGCAAGCGAATCAGGAAAGTGCAGAATGGTGTCGAGAATATCATCAGGTTTGTTGGTTGTTTT
The DNA here is from genome assembly GCA_000235945.1 of Homolaphlyctis polyrhiza JEL 142. NCBI lineage: Eukaryota > Fungi > Chytridiomycota > Chytridiomycetes > Rhizophydiales > Homolaphlyctis > Homolaphlyctis polyrhiza. Next base: position 26,641 of record JH393065.1, read on the forward strand.
GTGAGATCCTTGATCTCTAGCTGTTTTCGACTTGCTGCTGATGTGGCAGCGATGATTGATTGATTGATTGATGGATTGATTGATTGTTATCTTGCCTATAAACCACGATGGCTGAAACTGCTGGTATACTTACTGGAACGCGATGTACAATGCGGGGTGTGATTGAATCCATATCCGATACTCCGACAGAGAAATCAAAATGCTTCGAAGACTGCGCCACAAGAACATTGTAACGCTCATAGAAGTCTTTGCCAAGGTGGAAAACCAAGATAGCGAAACAGGCATTTTCCCGTGGTTTTCCACGATTGAAGAAGAGCCGATTGTGTGGCTCTACGATGATGGCAGCGAAGTTGAAAAGGATGTCAAGGTTTTAAAGTGGTACCTTGTGTTTGAGTTTTGCTCGTGTTCACTGCAGACCATGCTGGATTTGGCCGAGAACAATAAGCTGGATCTTGCACTGTCACACTGGTTTTTCATACAGCTGATGGAAGGTGTTTTGTATCTGCATTCTCAAGGAATTGCACGTGAGTGGTATTGATCGTATTCTTGCTTTGTTTCTTTTATTGCCGTTGTGCTTTAATCGAGGCTTTATATCCAGGACAACAAGTAACAAGAATGTTATATTGCTGCTTGTGCTTGTGGGTGACTTGAACTGGGATTTGAACAGATCGCGATATCAAACCAGGCAATATGTTGATCACATCCGATGGCATTCTCAAGATCACCGATTTTGGCGTTGCAGAGGTACTGTCTAACCTACGTGACCAACCAATCAGCTTGGATAGCCCGCTGCATTAGAAAGCTGACACATGAACGTGGATATCGATATTGTTTTCGATCAATGCCAACCGCCACCTAATAACTCCATCTCCCAGACATTTGATATTTATTCGAGCAAGCCAATGACATCAGAGATCTTTGCTGGAACCCATCAGTTTCTGTCACCAGAAATCGCCGAAGGAGCCTCAGACTTTGATTCAGAAAAAGGTATGTCACTTTTGTTTACTGAAGCCTGTGTTCTCATATGCTTTAATCAAGCTTTGCTGCCAGCTCATATCGCAATACTGGCATAATTCAACTTTTCGCGTTATACAATTTGATGATATGTCTTTCCATATATACTTACAATCCAAACTCTGTGCGAGAAGTCGATGTCTGGGCATGTGGTGTCACGCTCTATTACATGATAAGCGGCAAACTACCCTTTGAATTCGACAGCGAAACCAATCTTCTCGATCTGTACGACAAGATCATCAAGGGCGACTATGTGATTCCGGCAGAAGCGACAAATCATCCGAGCCTAGTCCAGCTTTTACACTGTATGTTGGAGAAGAAGCCAGAACAACGAATATCAGTCTCGCAGGTGTTGAAACACGACTGGGTTTTGTTTGGAAAGGCTGAGATGGGACGCGGTGGATCCAAAGCACATAGGAAATCTATTCCAACGTACCAGATGGGAACGAGCTTGACTGAAGAAATGCCTGGCACTGATAAGAACGGTGTTAGAGAGCGTTGGCAGTGTTGGCAGCATCGGTAGCGTCGGACCAGCGGACAAC
>JH393066.1:0-10570 GCA_000235945.1 Homolaphlyctis polyrhiza JEL 142
GGGATGGGATGCAGATAGATGGCAGCGCAGTTGTGTATGTGGCAATCTCATTTGTTGGTTGTTCGACTTTCCCACAAAGAGGACAATCATGTCGGATTCTTCGCTGTTTGTCCATCTGCCAGTCAGCTCTGGTACATCAACAGCATTGACTAAGCTGCACCAGTCGCTGCTGTATGCGCTACGGATCGAGATACTCGGAGAAGACTGTTACTCGAAGCCACAGCACACCCCGAGCTCTCCCGGCGATGGTCCGAAAGGCAGACTGCCTTCAACATCTCGCACAACTTTGAGGATGCTTCTGAACAATTGGCGCTCTGTCAGAGTCTCCAAAAAAACACGCAGTGATATCACAGCTCTGAATGGCGCACCAACGCACAGGCTATCGTTGCTGGCGCCTCGTTTGTCAAGCAGCGTCAATCGAAATAGTGCTCCGCCGCAGTCTGCTGCTCTGATTCGAAAGGCGGGTCTGAAGCTCATAGAAAGTGTCAATGGCAGCGCTGGCCAATCTGATTGTGAAGCCTCGCTCAAGTTTCTGAATGCACTTTCTCGCATCCAGGATAAGCAAGATCCTGGTCTCATTACAGACACACTGCTACGATATGTACAGCAGCGCCAATATCGAGAAGCATATTCTCGGATTGAAAAGTATGGCGTGATTGCCATATTACAAATCTTACCTTGGCGATTTGTAGCTGACGGCTTGTGTTGAACAACAGTATTGTTTCCCTTCATCCTTTCAATCAAAATGCACTTTTGGTTGGAAATGCAGGCCTCCTTTGCTTTATGGCATGGAAGAGCGAAAAGAGCGATCCCAGCTCTTCGCGCTATTTCAGATCCGCAGAGCAGCATTTGCAGGAGAGCCTGATGCTTGAGCCAGGGACAGATGTGTTTGTTTCGCTGTTGCTTCATGTGAGTTTTGGCAAATGGAATCAAGAGTGCAGATCAATCCTATTGACCAGTCCTTTGTTCAATAGATGTACAAAGTTGCGAATCGTCCAGATGCATACGAAAGAGTCTTGATGGCAGCATACGATGCCGAGCCGCAGCGTCCTAGTATACTCAGACGGCTTGTCGAATATCATTGCAGTAATATCGCTGAGCCTGATCTTGACGATGGTGGCAATTCATTGCCGCACACAAGTTCAGATGCTACTGAACAACAACAAGCAACGGAGCAGCCAACTTGGGTGCGACATGCGGCGTTGCTTGCCCAAATCGACCCCCTGTGCGACACCACGACCATTTTGATACCGCTTGTCGATCACTACATGAAGCGGAAAGGTTTGCACATTCCATATATGTATATTGCAGTGCTAGCATCTTTGATACAAGTCTGATCCTTGCCCTTTAATTCGCCGTTAGATGCTGCAAATGCCACAAAGACTGTTTGTAACAGACTGGACCATGGTCCAGGCGAAGCGTGGATGTGGAAACGTCTGCTTCAGTGCCTTGATTTTATCTTGTCGTGCGAAGGCAATAGCCAGCATGAATGGGCTGACCGCAGTCAATGGTGGCCGCAAATCCATTTCTATATGCCTCCTCCTTCAAACCAAGACAGCCACAATGACTATCTGGGTAGGTTATGGCCCACAAGCCGGTTCGCTCTTGCGCGTTAAATCCCCCAAAGCCAGAACAACCACCAATGATTTTAACCATGTCTCTTTTGTAGATATGCGCATATACCAGTTTATCTTTTCAAGTCATGTCTTCAACACCGTGCAGATAAGAGGCCAGCCAAAAATCATGTGGATGCACGGGTTTCCCAAAGTCTTGTCTGAAAAACACAGGCGACTTTTGTTTCGTGCGGAACTGCTCGATCAGTTTCTTGAATATGCAAGCAATTAAATGTCTTATCGTATGTATATTGGGTTGATTCAAGCAAATCGAACACGCTTGGCTCGAGGCTCTCCTGGCTGATCGATGGCGGATACAGGCTCGAGTGTATCCTGGTAGAAATCGTGATACTTTTGCTGGCTGTGCAGGTCTGATACAGGTATGCTCTGCGAGAGAGTATGTCTAATAGGTTGAGCTGCATTATCAGGACCAAACAGACCAAGAGGTCTGACATTTTCGATGAGCTCGCGCATTCTGACATCAGCGACAAGTTTGCTTGAACCGGTTTCTGCGGATATATCAGCCTAGAATCAGTTCAACCATACTACAGGTGCTATGCAGTTCAATGGTATGCTTGAACCCACCAATCTCTTGCTTTCGATCAGATATTGTTTCTTCGATCGTATCTCTGATCACAAGCGTTTCGACAAAAACCGGACGTGTGCTGCCAATCCGGTGTGCTCGATTGATTGCTTGCAGCTCCATATCTGAACGCCAGACGGGTGTCAGGAATATGATGCGCGTCTTGTGGATTTTCAGAACAAAACGGAGGGCGTTTTGTATTAGTGTCGATCAACTAGTGCGAATGGCAGCTGTGCTGGGTAGTTCTTACTGCTGTGGGCAAATTGATACCCCAAGCTGATATCTGTGTATACATGGCCATAACATCAATATCGCCTGGTTATAGATGCATATACGGGGTAAGCACGATCACTAGGTGGCACAAGTAGCATCAGAGTCGCTAAAGAAGCGCCATGGGCTACTAACCAGTGTTGAAGGTTACAACGTTTTTGGCACGCTCGCTGACAGACATTCCTTGGCGATGAAACAATAGACATCGAATACGCGCAGCCATACAGATCTCATGCAGATAACGGATGTCATCTTCGTTCTGAGAGATGTAGTCAGAGTGCATCGAAGCTGTTATTAGTCTGCCTGCAAGATGTTCATGAATATCGTTTTTATCCAGCATAACGATCATATATTGAGTAAACCACCTGTGCATAGACTAGAGTTTTTTCGCCCAGCGCTTTGAATTTAACAAGCTGTTCGAGTACATATGTCCATTTTGCACTCAGTGTGCCCACGATAGAACAGCGAGAGAGTGCTGTCGACGAAAACAGCTCATGTGGGCCATTTTTTGTCGCATGCTTGCGGAGTATGTCTATGGTCTTGAATGGAACCGCTTGAAGCAGCGATCCCGGCATTGAAAATGCCTCAGATGTCAGAGCCCCGACAATAGGTTCCAAATCACTGGAATATCCCTCGAGCAGGAATGGTAGGCTTCCATTGACGGCGATCTTCCTGAGGAAAGGGTCTTGAAGAAGTAGAGAAAATACATGCTTGATCTTGGGGATGCAAGCCGCAACGCCATGAGCTTGAATGTCTGTAAGCCCAATGCGAGTAGAACAGAATGCTTACTTGATGTAGTAGCGCAGTGTCTTTAGCTGGATATTTGCCACTGCACGCGAGTGCCTCGTCGAGATTCTTTTCGGCAACTTCAAGTGCAGAGATAAATGTGTGACCAGAGAACCAAGAGCACGATGCGAGCGTATTACCGATTGCCAGGCGCAGAGCATGCGTATTACTTTTGTGAAAGAAATAGTCTTTATCTTCGCGCTGAGTCAGAACAGCATTAAGGGTGATGAGACTTGCTATACAGCTGTAAATTAGCGTCTGAATCGGATGCGAGAAGGAGAGTTTGACAACGGCTTTGTACAAAGGGGGCACTTTTCCATACATCATTTGTCCAGCAGAGTTAGCTGGAATTCAACGCTGTTTGTTTTTACATTATCATCAAACATGGAATCCGATTAAACACTTACGTATCGCCTCTTGCTCGACTCTATCCAGTGCATTGCGAATAGTGAGGTTGCTCAGAAGATAGCCAAGAAAACATGATCGCATGTTGACGTCCGAGGCAAGACTATATAGCCTTTTGAAAAGACCTGTAAAACAGCGGCTCTATCATCATTCTTGAGGCTTAATTAGCCATCCACCCACCCAATACAACCTACCCGACGTATTATTGAATGGGCTGCAAGCCAAAAAGCGCGATACGAGTATATCAAGCCTAATGATATCATCCTTTTCGACCTTTTCTGTTACGTTTCCAACAATACTCTCAAAAGGTGTTCCAGAGCATATCCACCTGCGATCGCATTGAATCTGCATACTCATCTCAACTGGTAACGTTGCTTTGCCACCACCTTTGGCCATAGTATGGCCTTCGTCAACAATGAGTCTTAACCATCGAACTCTTAGGAGAGGCGATATTACTGGATCTTTTGTGCAATGGCAATCTCGAGTTCGAGAGCTGCCAATGTATGGACAGGAGCACTGAAGCCTGATGCCAAGGCTCCAAGAGAGCCGGTGGTGCTTGTACTCGAGTCCGAAGCGCGTAACTGAAATCAGAACAAGATCGAATTCGCAGAGCTTCTCCGGAGGTGGAATGGGCATATCGTGGCTGACAATCGCAAGATAGCGAAGGGTACCTTCTAGCACGTGCTTTTAAATTACACCAGTAAGCAGTCTTGAAAGTCTGCGAATAACGCTCAAAGTGACAGTGATCAGGCTAACCTTGCTGATCTCGCTTTGCCATTGATCAATAAGCGTATCAGGAACAACAACAAGCGTTGAGGAAGACAAGAGCGTAGTCACAGACTCTGCAACCAAATTATTAGATCCGCGATGTGACTTGGCCACTGGAGGATGCCGCTCATAAACAAGACGAAGCAATGGCAGATTATCAACCACGGGTTCGGGGATAAAGTTGTGTAGCCGCCTGTGATGAATACCGGCTCTCAGTAGCGAGATACAGGCCTGCGATCTAAGGGAGCGCGGAGCAGTGGTCGATGACAATAAACTATCCTTGGGATCGCTGTGAGACAGATGTATGAATTCAGGATCGCATGGCGGTCTGCTGAGGTGATGCAGGGTGAGCACAATAAGTGCCAAGCATATTACTGTCTTTCCAGATCCCATTCGCTCGCAAATGATTCCGCCACGACAATCGACGGTGTTGGGTAGCTGATCAACGGATGCCTGAATTGGAGTGCCGCGTTCCAAGTCAAACCAGACATTTGGTGTTGTGCAGTGCAGCGGCAGGTAGTGTGGTGATGGGCGAGTTTCAGGGGCAAGCTCGCGGCACAGGAGCTTGAACACAGACGCTCGCTGATAGCGATAAAGTCGTGAGCGCATTCCAGGCACAGTCTCATCGACATAAAGGCGCTGGAGAAGTTCCTGGACATCGTCACGGCCCAGCTGGCCACGATCGACGTTATCCAAGGCGATGCTGCTGCCATTGCTTAGCTCTGGGGAGGGCAGCTGTGCAAGAATCTCGCCGAGACGCATCTGGGTGCTGCGGGAACCTGTCGAATGCGAGAAACGCAGCAGCGGCAGCATTGTGGCCTCGTTGATCAAATGTGGCAGGACAGCTGCCCAGTTGCTCGAATGACTCGAATGGAGTGGGGCCTGTTGCTGCTGCAGGGCAAAGCTGACTGAATTGTTGTTGACGACAGCTGCGCCTTGATCGACAAGAGCATGGAGAGCCGCAGCCATTTCGCTGTAACTTTGTTCATCGGAACCCTGTGTGGGTGGTGCTCGCAGCAAGCCCAGATGCACAAACTCCATTGCTCAACCAACGAGCGACAACCAACAAGCGACAGAACCAGGATCAAGATCAAGATCGAAAGCAAACTCCAGAAATCAACCAACAAGTATTTTGACCCCAACACACAGCATGATCCTGAAGCGTGCGTTCTCGTCGCGGCCAGCACGCCAAAACATCGAGTATCTGTTTGGAGCAAACGTCGTGCTGCCTGCGCTGGAACAGGCAAAGCGCAAGCTCGTGTGTCTATACATTAGGCAGGACGAACGATTTGGTGGTCTGAAGCTCCTGCGCGATGGCGAAATATCCATGTCTGGACGGCCATTGACAGCGCAGAGCTTGGAGAATGGAGGCTGGTGAGTCCTGACGATCGACTCGCAGGTTGGTTGGACTGGCGGCTGTGCTTATGATTTGGCCTGTTTGACTGGTGACGGTACCATGAATACGGCGGTATAGGGATGTTATCGACTATGCTGTCGGCCTGGCGAGCCGACGAGAAGTCCAGATCAAGGAAGCACCAGCCAGCCAGTTGAGTCGGCTGTCCGGCGACCGACCGCACCAAGGACTTGTGTTGGCAGCACATGCACCCAAAACAATCTCACTGCGTGCTATGCAAGCATGCTCGCTTGAAGGCACGGATAAGATGAACGAGCATCAGGCTGGTGCAGTCCGTTTTGAGGCCGAGACTCTCCAGTCTGGCACTGTTGTTCTGGAAACAACATCAAAACTCCGTGCTCCATTCATGCTTGCTCTGGACCAAATAGTTGATCCGCAGAACCTTGGCGCTATTCTCAGATCTGCTCTATTCTTTGGTGTCGATGGTGTTGTTTTGACCGAGAACGAGACAGCGCCGATAAGCCCCGTATGCTCAAAGGCAAGCGCAGGAGCAATGGAAGTGATGAACCTGTTTACAACCTCGAATCTGTCAAACTTTTTGCAAGAGTCTGCCTCAAATGGCTGGCAGATCCTCGGCACCGACATTGGCGCACAGAAGAATGCAATCTCCCTCTCGGCCTATCGGCGGCTTTGGCAAAAATCTGGAAATCCAAGTGCACCAATAACAGGGCCTGTGCCGCTGCCTGTCCAAGATATACCGACGATCCTGGTTCTTGGCAACGAAGGGCGTGGTATGAGAAAGCTTGTTTCTCGCCAATGCGACTACCACATTCATATCTCAAGCGCCGTTAATTTGACTTCTAATAGGCAAGCAGGTCTGGATTCACTAAACGTGAGCGTTGCAACAGGAATACTGCTTCATGAATTGTTAGAATCAACTTTTGCATAAACATGTCTTGCTCTTTGAACTGTGGTTGTGTCCAGATCTCGAATGGTTGAGTAATACACGCCGTTACTGCGAGGCCTGCAGGGCCATGGGATCAGAACTGTCCACCAAGGCCTTGGTGTACGACGCAGAGTCAGAGCTCAAGTCGATAGAATGCACCGATCGTCATAGCACTCTAGATAGAGGAAGCATAGGGCTCATACCTGCTTGGAGAGAGATTGAAGAACTCTCGAAAGTTCTGCCATGTGCCCAGATCATAATCATTGATGAAATGCTGACCAGCAGCGCGGTAGTCTTGCTGCGCCTGCTGGTTTATAATGGTTTCAAGGGTGGTCTGGCCGCTCCCAATCAGATACGCGTTCCATGCCGTAAATCCGCCGAGAACAGGGGATATAGCCGCAGAAAGTAGAAACGCAAATATGAACAGGGTCTCGACGATTGCCGGCATCGTCAATGTCTGCAGGGGCAATAGATGCTGTCAGATATACATCCAAGGTCAAACAAAGGATGACTGATAGGATTGCGACTCACTGCAGACGTGAAGACACGGAATGCAATCGACAATGACATGAATGCAAAGTATATAATGCCGATGGTTGCATATACAAGAAACAGAAAAAAGTATCTGTGATTGAACAAACCAACACAGTTTGCGATCCAGGGGCAGTGGTGGTCCATCTTCATGATACAGCGCCTGCAAACTGAGCAATGGTGTGCACGCGGTGGCTTTGGCATCGTGCACTTTTGGCAGATGGGGGTGCTCTGTAGCGCTGCAGAAAGTGGTTTGTTTGAGACGACATCCTCAAAGGCCAATTCAGTCGGCTGAAATACAGATGCAACCAGTGTTTGATGGTTGATGGCTGGTCAGAGGTTATATGTTGATGAAGGAATATCAACCAAAGCAACTATCGGCTGTTGCTATTCATTACTCACCAAATTGCCTACAAGCTCTTCAATAAGAGCCGCATGAGTGCGTCCAGGATCAGTCAAAACGGCCATTGCGTAGTGAAAGACTATACACACAATCAAATAGCTCGCAAATGCAGCATTAAGCATATATCCCAGCTTGGAAGCCAGTGTTTGCCGTTTGCCGAGTTGCATATCCATCTCTGACAGTGGTGGAAAGCAGTCGGGCAGCACAACCCAGAAAAACAGAAACGCCTTGATGGATACAATAGAAAGTGCAGCGACAACTAGGATTGGGCCAAGTCCGACGATGGCAATGTCGATGCAGCGCTGACAACACTGCATGGCAGCCCGCAGTACCGAGTGCCTCCATATGATACGCATTCCAGCACACAGCCAACAGCCCTTGTGATCCAATCAGCCCGAGTTGACGCAAAAGCACGATCCTGAGGATGTCTCGCTGAAAGGTGTTGGCGCTTTTTTGTTTCATCTTCTCGTTTTCCTCCACGAAATTCCAAAGTAAGATCGCAACAGAGATCGCGACAATCGTGCGACCGCATTTTGTTGAGGCCCGTCTGCTTCACTCGCTGCCAAGCACCGCGTTGCTGACCAAAATCCCTTCTGCCTGCTTCTGCCACATTCCACCACCATTGCCACCTCGCTACAATTGACTGTGCCTGTCTCTCCCCTCTATGAACCTCGCATGTCCCAATCCTCTTCAGAATGGAGAAGAAGAACGACCTCACCTCCTTTGCCATCGACTTCCTTATGGGTGGTGTCTCGGCCGCCGTGTCGAAGACTGCTGCCGCTCCCATTGAGCGCATCAAGCTGCTCATCCAGGCAAGTCGCTTTGCTGTCTGCCTCGAGCCCAATTCGTGTCGGCTGCTGCTGCCTTTGTCGCTGCTCTGCTGCTCGGGCGCCATGCCGCCATCCTCGCCCAGCGCCGTTTTTTTGTTGGCTGCGGATGTGGATGTGTGCGCGTGCGGCCTGAGGACGGGGAGAGCCCGATGGCGGCGGTCTCGCCATTGGGTCTGGCAGTGCCGGAGGCCGTTGTTGGCGGTCATCTGCATCCGCTGGCCCGTGGCGATACCGCTGCATGGCTGCTGGAGCTGCCCTCGTCTGCCACACCTGCATGCTATGGCCGCCGGCAACAGCAGCCAACACCATGGCGCTGCCTGCCTGCCTGCCTGCCTTGGCACAGTCTGCTAACACCAACCGACGCCGCCTTGTTTTCTTCTTCTATTTCGTCTCTCTGCTATTTCCGATCGACGCCAACAGAACCAGGATGAGATGATGAAGCAGGGCCGCCTGGCCACTCCCTACAAGGGCATTGGCGACTGCTTCTCGCGTGTCGTCAAGGAGGAGGGTGTCGTTTCTCTGTGGCGTGGTAGGTTCACTGGCAGCCATGGAGTGTGCCTGTTCTCGCTTTGGTTCCCGCCACAAGTGCAGTGTTTTGAGAGATCTCCATGCCTGACACTGAGCCATGTCCTCCCACCTGCTGCTTCCCCGCCAACCCAGGTAACCTCGTCAATGTTATCCGCTACTTCCCTACCCAGGCTCTCAACTTCGCCTTCAAGGACAACTTCAAGCGCATGTTCAAGAGCAAGAAGACCGACCCCTATGCTCTTGTGTAAGCAGTCGTCGGCCGCTGTGTCTTGGACTTTTTTTCTTCCCTGATCTGCATTTTTCTGACCTCGACAACAATGTCTCTCCTCCTTCCCTGTCTGTGGATTGCGTGATGAAGCCTCTTCAACAACATCATGTCGGGTGGTCTTGCTGGCTTCGCCTCGTCTGTGTTCGTTTACTCGCTCGACTATGCTCGTACCCGTCTCGCCAACGACAACAAGTCGTCCAAGAAGGGTGGCACTCGCCAGTACTCTGGCATCATCGATGTGTACCGTCAGACCCTCAAGACTGACGGCATTGCTGGTCTCTACCGTGGCTTCGCTCTCTCGTCTGTCGGCATTTTCATCTACCGTGGTCTGTACTTTGGTCTCTATGACACCATCAAGCCCATTGTCCTCACCGGCTCGCTCCAGGGCAGCTTCCTTGTTTCGTTTGCTCTCGCTTTCGTTGTCACCAACGCTGCTGCCTTTGCCTCGTACCCCATCGACACTATTCGTCGCCGCATGATGATGACCTCTGGCCAGGCTGTCAAGTACCGATCGTCTGCCCATGCCTTCTCCGAGATTGTCAAGAACGAGGGCTGGACCTCGCTGTTCAAGGGTGCCGGTGCCAACATCCTCCGTGCCGTTGCCGGCTCTGGTGTGCTCGCCCTCTACGATCAGCTCCAGATGATCGTCTTCGGCAAGGCCTACTCTGGCGGCTCTGGCTAAACGTTTTCCTTTTATCGCATTTATCAATGAAATGGCTCCGCCTATCATTCATCATCAACATCATCATCATCGCCCAACAACTTTGAGCTTGTCCACAATCAGAAAGTGTCTGGCGCATCATCTGAGCGAAAAACGTCAGTATGCGATGTTCAAAGGGAATCGCCATTTGGCGATAACAGTGGATTTGGAACCAAAAAGTACTCAGGGAGCACAACAGCCGATCCAACCAAACGCAAAAACAGACACAAACATCGAAATGCTGTCCAACAACGGTCCTTACAGACACGCTGCCTAACATGCTAAACAACCCAGTAATCTATGCTTTACTGGCAAGCAATACGCGTCCATGCACGACTTGAATGCTGCCATCGATGCTTCGCTGCTCCAGATTGGATTCTGTATGGTTGTCCATGACACAAGCGACACTCTATTTCAGATGCACTTGCTCTTGCACTTTCTCTCATCGTTGGTCACAGCAAGCCAGCGCTGCGATGCATGTGGATATCGAGCGAGACAGCACGGCAACTGTCGCTGATATCCAGCCAGACAGCAACAGTGAGTGTGACAAAGCATCTGCGTGGCTGCTCTATGCTCTGCTGCTCA
>JH393067.1:13807-25883 GCA_000235945.1 Homolaphlyctis polyrhiza JEL 142
CCGACACAACTCATATTGTCAACAACAACAACAACAACAGCAGTGATTGATGGACGCTTTCCAACGATAACAGCTATACTCATGCACTTGTATGTGCAGCTCTTTCACTAGGAAAAAGTGGCATCGTATAGTGCCTTATATACTACTGATATTTTAATGATTCTACTATTTCACAGCCGGACACGCAGCACAGTTGCAAACCCACACGGACCACAGAGAGCAACGCGCCAGCAAGAGTCTCTTGATGATGGGCCTTCAGAGACAGCCATTGATGAAAGCGGAACACCAGCGATCCATAGTGCAATCTCTTCTGAATTAGCGCTCCCTTTTTCTGAACGACCAAGATCATAAAGACATACTGTTCCTTCCATCGTCATCGCCAAGATTGCCTGGTTTCCGGCATCCTCCAGCATTGCAAGCGATATAATCGTCTCTTTGAAAGAACAAGTTATCTGGCGCACACAACTGACTGATCCCGAGTCCTGTTCAAAAGTAATTCAACACAACCATCACAAGGCTGTCAGAATTTCAATATAGGGTATGCTTTCCAAGAGCGATATACGCTGATCTTGGGTTACCTCTGGCAGTTCTCGAATGACGATTATCTGATCTTCGAATGCAACGACTGACAGAGTATTATTGCGCAGGCACTGCGTAGATGCAGTCAGTGGACGACCCTGTGCCTTTTGATAGACAAGAGACTGATAGGCTGTACTCCGGACAGTCTTGGCTGTGCTTGCCACAAACAGTTTATCGTAGCCAAATACGCATAGAGCCGGTGGAGTGTTATCGCTTGCTACACTGGCATCAAATCGACTGCCGAATACTTTATCGGCTCTGCTCCACGTGATTTGAAACGGCCTTGTGGTGGAAAAGACGCCTGGCGATCGCAAGAGACTCTCCATTTTGAGTGGCATCTCGAACATTTGTTGGCCTGTGTGGATACTCCAGATCATTACTGTCAGCAAGTCACGAGAGCTTTGTTCACTTTCGTCCGCATTTGCACGCTTGACTGCCGCAATCATGCCAAGACGCGGTTGAAGTGCATATGAAATGACATCTGCCTGCTTCTTGCCACTCTCGAGGATCCTAAAGGCACGCGTCAGTGTTTGTGACGTGCATCGTCCTGGAGCACGTTTTCCTGCTTGCAGTTGTGCTTGTGACTCGGATGCCTGGGATTTCAATGATTTTGGCTTTGGTGTATCGTTCTCCAATATGTGTTGCTGACTGTCGCTTCGAACAGATTGTGGTTCCGAATCAAACACTACAGACTCGCTTCCAGCAATCTTGATTACAGAGCGACCATCAAGACTGTGCGTAGGTCCTGCAATCGCCTCTGGTGGCCAGGCCCACATCTGCACTTCGCCGTTTGCCGATCCGCCGTAGATGATCATGTCGCGGCCCAATGTTCCTGCAGGCGAAAGATAGGTCCAAATGCTCTTGATCGTCGACGGAATACTGAATAAACGTCTACCAGTATGTGCATCATAGCAGGCATATCCAGATTGTAAATCGCTTTGACTCGCAGATGAATTCACAATAAAATAGTCGCCGTCTGGACTCAACGCCACTGAGTGAATCACAGATGTTTGCACAGCGGCATCTCGACTCGGCGGCACTTTCCAGATTCGCAGGTATCCATCTTTGCACGTTGATATGATTTTCATGGTTGTGTTTGAGACAAGATCAAGCATTCCGTCCGTTGTGTCGTCGTCGTCTTTGGCTGAAATGTGCTGGTCAATCGACTCTGATCTGATTCTACGCAGTTGTGCTCTGCGTCCGGATGAGTCTGGTGAGTCTGTCAGTCCACTTGATTCTAGTGCATCTTTGGAAAGCATCGCTCGCAGTCGAGCTCTTTGCGCTGTTGCTGGTCGCGATCTTGCGGGCTGCGTCGGTGTCCTGGGTGCACTCACTGGTTTGGATGCACTGCTGATCATATCCGTGACTATCTCGCAATTTAAAAGCTCTGCAGGCGTGGCACGCTCAGCAAGACATTTCGATCCAGCGGTGTTCCACAGCTTGAGAGTATTGGATGTGCCACCAGTGCACAAGAAGCGTCCATTGACAGAAAGAGAAAAGCTAGATAAATGATCATTGACACAGATCAAAATCGATGGGCTGCCTTGGCCAAGATTCCATGAATGAATGTAGGATCGCCAATCAAAGTCGGTCTTTGAAGTGCCTGCAAGCTCTCTATCGATTGTCGACAGCGTATAAAACAGCGTTCCGTCATGGTTGAATCTGATTTGTTTAACAGTATGATGCTTCAGCTTTGGGTTGTTTGTAAAAGGTCGCTGCGTCCACAAATCCGAGCCCAACAAGCTGTTGTATAAGCACACTTGACGAGCTGCAATTACAATCATCTTGCCATCTGGCGAAGCTTGTGAAACCAAGGCTGCAGCCTTTTCGCAGTTGTAGGTTGCAAACACTTTTGCATGGTCCAATGAAAAGATCTTGAGAACGCCGACGCTGTCAATCACGTACGCTCTGCGATTAGCCGTGTCCGATGTGCTGCCGTCGCTAGGTGCCGACAACAATCCACAGTTTGTGACGATGCCTGTTAAACTAAGCGATCGCGTTCTGATTTTCTTGATGATTCCCTGGTCAAATGACCATACCAAAACGCGATGCTCTTGAAGCAATCCACATGCCGTCATGATGAACTGGCAGTCGCTTGAGATCGCCATCGCAGTGATGGCAGAGTCGTGAGGGAACACGCGGGCTTCTTCAAGTGTATTAGTATGCCAGACTGAGACCTTGCCCGTGACAGATGCGCTTACAATCATCTGACCATTACGAGATACCAGGAAATGACTTATACTGGGAAGCATAAGAACGTTGGACGGCAGGATTGCGCTGGGTTGCCAAACTGGTGTGTTCTCGGGTGCATTGTCATCAAATACATCAATGATGACACGAACTGGCGATGATGCAAGTGGCTCCAGGGTTGGATTGTGGAATGTGATGGGAGAGAACTCGATCGTGTGGGATGGCTCGTCCATGATTGGTTTCTCTACTTTCTGTACAGCGGGATCGCGCTGGTTATACTTCAACACGGGCTGGAAGGATCGGACGCATTGAATACTACCATAGTACTGCCACGCATTATCTGGTCGCAATATCCGCATTGGCTTGCCCAGCTTTGCGAGAGCGTGGTCGTCTGGGACACGCAAAAGCTGATCATAGATGAAGCCTGGAAGCAAATACCCCGGCGATCGAATGACATACTCTGCTCGTTCGCGCAAAAAGTCAATAACCTCAACCATCGCATCTTGGATCTCAAACGGCATGCTTTCTTTGGCACCGTAGTCCAGATAGCTTGTCAGCATCCCTATGGTTGCATTGATTCCCTGTTGGCACACAAAAGACGCGTCAGCTGTATTGACTAGTTGTAGCATTCAGCAGTCGAGCTAAGCAAGAACAAACTCACCGAAGTTTCACGCAGACCCTCGATGATCTCAATGTCATACACTGCATCCAACAAGTCGTTCCAGCGATGCGCTTTTGTGTATGCGTTTGGTAGCTCGCGGATCTTTCGTGTATTCCATGCAGCTCTACGCTCGGCCCAGCGTCCAAAGATCAAGGCAGCCTCGGTAAGCTTTGTGGGTTGTTCTGGAACACCTCTGTGCTCGGCAATCAAAGATGAATGCCCGACAATATCTTGAGCAAACGGTTTCTTTACACAGTATCTACCAGAAAAGTAGTCAGCCATCAGCGATGCGTACTCGATCTGCGCCTCCTTTGTCGGAATATAGTACGATCGTGCACAGTCGGCAAACTCGATCTCAGCCCAAAACATAACAGGTATTCCATTCGGTGCAAGGCGTTGCATGATAAGACCCGTATCATTCAATGCAGTAATAAGCTGCAGAAAGAGTACTGGCGATATTCGTGTTACGCGTGTCGTTGACCACTAGCATCGATATAAAGTAGTATACAGGTAGAGATTGAACGGAGCAAACAAAAGTATTGTCGTCAACGCCTTGCGTGAGTCATTCGTCTATAACCAGCTTTTACGTTCGCATCATTCCATCTGTCCAACTTACCAAAGTGGCTTGTTCAAGGATCGAATCTTGCAAACTCAGCATATCCTCGAGTTCTGTTGACAACAGTCCGTCATGGCTGAGTGCTAGTGTCGCACACACTGTTGCCACAATGCCACGGCCAAACTTTGCTTCCAGTGTAGTGAATATAAACTCGATTGCCTTTGTGACCGAGACTGGCAAGGTTTCCAAAACATGGTCATAAGATCGCCAAGTACGTGACATGTTGTAAAGTAGGCGCAGTAAGAGCGGAGATGCAGTGCCCATGCGTTGAAGATCCAGCAAGCTTGCACGCTCAAATGCATGCATTATGGTGTCTTCTTGCGCTGGCCTGAGTCTGCGCGAATCAAGACCAATGTATCTTTTGAGAGCAACCTTTGCCACCGTCGGGATAAAATCTCCTATTGGCAAAACGGCTTGCTCGGGAGAAACCGGGAGCGTCCACTTGGACGTGTCGATCGTGCCCTTTTTTTCACGCAGCTCGTTTTGTGCAACGACTGATAGCTGAAGTAGCTTTGACATGAGTTGTGGCAGATGAGAGCCTGGGAATCGCTCATCGCGAAGTGAGAGCACAATGTTGATATATCCAGGCAGATCGTCCAGCAACCATCCGAATCCTTTCTCCGATTCATGCTCGAATTTGAGTCGGTCGAGTTTTGTAATAACAAGCAAGAGAGGCTTGAGTCGAGTTGGAAGTTTAAGCGCACGTCGAAACTTGTCAAACGGCGTTTGATATTGCGGTGAAGCGATCGAGGTGCCGTATGCCTGCGCAATCTGGTCCGCGAGGGATGCTACTAATCGCGATGTCGATGCAGACTGGTAGCTGATACCAATGCAGCGGAATACAATAACATGTCTCGGTTCCGGAGCAGGCAACGCAAGAGGTGCAAGCGTCACCAATGCTGAATTGTCGCGTCTCGTGTTTGCTGTTGTTGTTGGACGCATACTATGGCTGGCGTGACTCGACGTGTGCTTGCCTTGCCCATGCCCGTGCCCGTGCCCACCAGCAGCAATGCCTGTTTTAGGACGCGCAATATTACTTGCAGACACATTTTCAGAACTGCCTAAACTCTGCTGTGCCTGACTCTCAGCATATCGTTTGGCCAATTCTTGTGCACGCCGGTCTGCCAAGTGGATATCGTCGGCGACTTTCTGCAGTGATTTGCATACAACTCCTGATTTGCCCGTGCCAGGTGCTCCACAAATGATGAGTGGAAGAACATGCTGCATTTTTGTTTGCGCCATATAGGAAGTAATTCGCTCGACAACATGTTCGCGACGCACAAAGTCGCTCGATCGAGCGTTAAGGAACCGCGAGTGATGCAGAATCTCTTCGACAAGCATGTTTGGCGTGTCTACGGTCTGCAGTTGATCGGCGTGATACAAGATAGATGCTGAAATACCGTCAATAAGTTTCTGGGTGATCCGCTGCAGATACAGTGTCTGAAGCTCATTGTTCATCTGCGATTCCATGGGCAACTGTGATTCAACCAACGATTGTGTTAGAATCTATCCAAACGAGTATGCAGAACTGCCAATCCTTTGATATGCTCTCACATTTTCGACAATCAAGTTCTGCTTTGGAATCCACTCGCACGAAATGTTTTTAAGAGCATCAATAAAAACCTGGTCGGTTGTTTTTGGGATAGACGGATCGCGACCATGATTGCGGAACACTACCACTGCCTTTCCAAGAACGCGATTTGCAGATGGTATCACCCGTTGATTGTAAACTCCACGTATGATCTCTTCATGCGTCAAGCTCTGGACAAACCCCTGTACAACATCGTTTGGTAACTTTTGCTGTTCTCCGAGTGCAAGTGCAGCCAACTTCAAATCATTTTGAAGCGGAAGCAAAACATTTTGTCTATAACAATGGACACAATGGTTACAGTCTTAGCGAAAACTCCTCATATATTGAGCAGTGGTGCCACAAGTAGCATTGCTTTAGCAACCAACTTACTCCCAATCCTGTTTGGCCTGTATTTTCTTTTCGGTATCCACGTCGTTTACGAAATCTGGATACTCGCTTGTAATTGGCATCAATATACGCTGTGATGGCCGTGAATTCTCATCCAGTTTGTACCATCGCAGCAGCGTTGAGGTGCCTGCTTTGCACTCTCCACCCATTGCCTTGATCTCTTTGAGAAGCATATTGAAGGTTGAAACTGGGATTTCTGGCGGCAGCGTGCGCGATCCATAACGAGAACCTAGGACAGTTACAAAATTGACTGCGGCAGACTCCTGCAGTATTGAGTGGTGATGAGTATCCATCTCATCAACAACAAGCTACAATTCAATCAACGCCACATAGACCAAACCTTGATACACCGCTCAAGTTCTCGCATGTATACGCGACTGACTTGATGAGTGTTTATGAGCATCTCGTGCACTCCGCCTCCAAGAATCTCAA
Source organism: Homolaphlyctis polyrhiza JEL 142 (assembly GCA_000235945.1). NCBI lineage: Eukaryota > Fungi > Chytridiomycota > Chytridiomycetes > Rhizophydiales > Homolaphlyctis > Homolaphlyctis polyrhiza. The sequence continues at coordinate 20,264 of JH393067.1, forward strand.
CTTTGTGCACACAGTAGCTTGTTAGGAAATGAAACGATATCAGTCATATTCTTCAAGTCAATCACTAACCACATCGAAACTCAAGTCCACGGGACCGACACAGATTTCGAAGCTAAAATCAACAAGGCGATTTAGTATTAAGCCATCAAGTAACACTCAGACAATACCCTGTCGGTTGTAACTGACCTCTGGAACGCATTTCTCAACAAACACATCACGTTCCATAACAGTGTCCTCGGTAGTTGACGAAAAGAAGATCCACACTGTTTTGTTCACAGGCTCCGGCAGTGGATAGCCAGCTGCAAGTCCTGGCACGCCAGATATGACTGCCTCGACAGTGTGCTGCGTTTGAACACTTTGAATGCCATGCATGCGAGCCTGCTCTTGTTCCACATCACTCAAGATTGACTTTCGTATCATTCTATCAGCAAGATTTGAGTCGATTGATGAGTGCGATGGCCACTGAGCAAGCACAGCCGTTGATTCAGCAGCTGGATTCGAATCTATGATAGTATCACGAACAGACACAACCGTCGTTTCTGCTGGTGCAGCGATCTGAGCTACTGTTACTGCTGGATCTGCCTCAAGCAACTGAATCGCTGATGCAAGAGCTGGCTCCGAAGGGATTTTAGGAATCATCTTTTTGGGAATCATCTTTTTGGGAACGCGTTTAAGTGAAGGCTGGTCAAAGGCTTTGAATAGAACCTTGTGCTCAATCATAATTGCCTTTGCAGGTGTCCATTTCTTCACAATCGACTCGGGTTCCTTGGGTTCGATCACCGGCTGTCGTGTCTTGGCCATGGCCAGAAGTGCTACACGAGGCACAAGCGGCCCGATAGTTTTCTTATGACTCTCGCTTGGATGGGCACCTGCGGAAACAAACTTTCTATGGGGCAGAGTTGCTACCCGCGGGAGTAACATCGCTTTCGGGTTCCATTTTGTTGGAATTGCCAGGCTTTCCTCTTCGCGCCGAGCCTGATCCAAGATCTCCTGTTTGATTGCATGAAGTTGCTGGATCTCTGCAGGAGCCGTAGCAGGACGGTATGGATCGCCAGTAGTCCGTGCCATCTGAATCCGTTTGTGCAGACCAAGCTCTTCGATCTCCTCGATGAATGGAATCGGATGATTTGCGATATTAGCAAGGTAGAATAGATTCTGTCGACGTTCTTCCTCCCATCTCATTCGTGCATAATGCGCGCGCTGTGATTCGAGTCTCGAAAGAATCGCCTTGCTCAAGCATGGTCAGAGTCACAAATATGTTTGTTGTATGATATATTGTCAAAGTCAGTCGATGCAGACTGTAAAGACTGACTGCTTGTCCAAAGGTTTGCGAGAGTCTTACTCTATTTTCTTCTATAATCTGATGCTTGACTTCCTGTTTATAAGGCCCATTGAGACCACGACCATCTACGGGTGTCTTGAGGCGATTGATCTTTTTGGTGAGACCGAGTGGTTTGCGAGCTTTCTGCTGGTACATGATGCGTTTCAGCAGAACTCTATTTGAGGCTTCAATCTGCGCTATTTTTTCTGGAGCATCATCATTATCGATAGTACACCGTCAGTAAAATCATCCAGGCAGCGGAATATGACCTATAAAATGACAGCCTTATACTCGCAAGAGCTAAACACCTTGACGATCTTTGAGCTGCTTTGCGCGACTGATGATGTATTTCCGAGGCGCAGCAGTATTGATGCGTGGCACAACATGCATGAGCTTCTTTTCATGGCGATCTTTAGTTTCTTGGTCGATCCTCATCTGCAAAAGCTTGTTGGCGCAGGGGCGATATGACTGATACGCTCGATACTTTACAGCCCGCTTAAGACGAGCGATACGAATATCAGTTTGATGATCATGGCGAGCGTGACCATGGACATCATCATGGCTTGCATCGCTGCTATTCTCGTCGTCGTGACGCTCTCCAAACTGGTCATCAAAATCAGAAATATCATCGCTTTCATAGCCATAAATAGCGGACGCATCCGTGTTGGCAATAGGACGACCAGCCGTGCTCAAATGGGGTTGATGGTCGATAGTACGATGGGTTGTCCCTGCATGTCTGTTCGGCGAGACTTCTCTCGACACAGCAGCATGCTGCTATATCCATGCGAATGCACGATTCCACGTCGTTCAATTGGCGTATTCGCGCGAGCAATGATCAGGATCAATAGGGGATGTCAGTTGTAGAGCCATGAGCGCGATTCACGATCCAACTCCTCAACAAAACGCGAATGTACCAGACCCAGTACCACAATGCAGTCGCTAGCCAGCAAAGCATAAACAACAGACCTTGGTAGAATGCGGAATGCTTGATGGCTGTGCTATTTTAGGAGAGTGCAGTGTAGACTCGAGGCCAGCTCCAATCGAAAGCCTTGCATTTGCTGTCCGAAGTGATGCTCGCCGACCTTTGGTCTGGCTTTTGCTGATACCCATGTGACGATCGAATTGCAAAAGCCTAAAATCGTTTCACAGCTTTCATTCATACTTTCCCACTATTGTGAAAAACTTGATGAGCGCATGCGGGTATGGAGTCAAACGGCAATGATTGAGGATGATTGATGAACCAACAGCAAAGAAGAGAGTATCAACCAAAACTAGTCGAGCATACGGATTAAGGGATCTGATCAAGAGTGAATACGGAATGACACACAAACAAAGCCAATCGAGTTAGAAACCCTGAATGACAAAACTGTCATGATCAGAAAGACAGACGGCCGATTGTGAGATTTACATATGCTAGTATCAGCATTCTGAGAACTGTATTAGACTTGGCACTCAAGGATGGCATATCTGCGATATTGACAGACTGGAAACCTTTTTGCGGCTGGTGGCTTGTTCTCATGCTCCTTGGTGTTAGCTGTAAAAGCAGATCTACATTCTGGCGACCAAGAACATCTAGCACAATACACCATGTCAATGCATCTATATATGTTTTAGCATCAAAGTGAATCGCAGTCGCAACAGTGTAGCTGACACCGATGAATGCTGTGCCCATTTCTTCAAAACGGCTTGCATTCACGTCAAACTACAAATCATCCAAAGCAACAAAAATCAATTGTCCATTCTGCTGTCAATGACTGTGACGTTAGATCTCCAGTCCATGCTGTGCTTGCATCACAAAGCAGGCTGTTGTTGTCCATTCCTTTGCAACTGAGGCTTTCAGTCATCACTCAAGCTCCAACAAAGTCGATCTGCATCAAGCCATTCGCAGCCACATCTCTTGTATCCAATGCTTGTTGATCTGTGCCAATCTGCCACTGTACAGTCACTCAGCCTGATGCTTTGCTTAACTATTGTGTGTGTGCAATGGCATAACAGTGACGTTTGCCGGGGCAACATGACCAGCATCTGTTGGTTTGTGCAGGTGGATTGCCATGAGATTGAGATGCCACAAGGAACATCGACAACGATCAAGGGATCCAACTCGTGAATGAGATTGTCGGTCGCATCATTGTGCTGATCCACAACAGCAACCAGACCACAAGCCAGATTGCAGCCAACACACAAATCACAGGAGCAACAGCAGCCAGTCACAGGCACCATCGAATCTGACAGTGTCACAGAACAGAGCGGTTCAAGATCACTGGCAACAGCGTTTGATTGAAGCATTATGAGTTACGAACACTCATCACAGCAAGAATTGAGATGGCAAGAGCAGATACACACAGTATCAGCACCAGTGTGCGGGTGCACAGTCATACAGCCAGGTAGCTGATAACATGTTGTCAAAGCTAATCTGTTCATTGTCTCTGCTTTGAGTGTGTTACTGTTTTCGCTTACCAAGCCAAGATGAAGCCCAGCCTTTTGGCTTGGACTGCTGTTGAGAGTTGCTGCTTGACTCATCTGACTTTGACGCTGGTAGATCGATAGTTTGGTTCGATGCTGGCAGAGACGGGCCTGAGCCGCCAGTCAGCAGTGCGCCGAGACTTCCCATTGCACCAGTTGAATCGGCGGCAAACCCGGCCTTCTGAAGCAGCACGGCAATCTCCATTAGCTTGCTTCGGATTTCAGAGTCGGCGAGCATCTTCATGAGCTCGGCCATGCCTGAGTATGCAGATGAGCAGTCGGCAGTCGACAGTCAGCAGTCAGCAGTCGAGCCGGAGAATGCCAGAGGCTCAACAGTTGGATCGAGCGTGGCTGCTGTTGCCCAGAACGAAGCATCATACCTGGCGGCCGAGCCTGTGAATACGAGCTGAGATCGATGCCCTTGCGCTGCATCAGCATGAATAGCTCCATCAACTTGCTGCGTAGCTCTGGATTCCGCTCGAGCTCACGCTTCATTCGCTCCATGTCCTGCGGAGACGGTTGGTTGGGTGCTGCTCCGCCAGGGAATCCGAATGCCATGCAGCGCACTTGCCCAGCCAAGGCATTGCAGCCAGCAGACACAGCTATGGAGGGGCGAGATGCACAGAGACTCAAGATTGTGCCGCTCCGGACAAGTCGCGCCGAGCGTCTGCTTGCGATTCCCACAATGCCTGAGAGACCCAGAGCACGAGTTCCCACTCTTGCGATGCTTTCCATCGAGCGGGTTGCTGAACTGCTTGCAAACCACATAGATCGACACATCCAACAACACAATGAAAAGTCCTCAGGATACTTACTCTGCCATCACAGCAAGATGCATCTGCCATCTCGACTGTATCCTGCTTTAGATGTTGGTGATACACTCCAAACTCCACCTAAATTTGTTGGCCAGCAATTCACGACACTTGAAAGCAACGATGATGCCATTCAAGACAACTTGCTAGTAAACACAGGTTTCACAGGCATGATGAATTGCATCAGCCAGCACACATTGGCACGGTAGAGATGGGATGCGAAGTGATGATTGTGTGGCTTGCGGGCAGCAAACAGGACATATGCGAGATTATGGCATTGCAATCAAGACTGGTGCCATAATGAGAGTGCGATCGATGTTGTGACAAGGAGAACGGAGTGATGCAAGTTGATGGCTGGTTTTGGGTAGTGGCACATGGACAGTTTGGACTGATTGTGGGCAACAGCCACAGATGCGATGCTGAATGATGTGACAATCAGATAAGAGCGAGCAAGCGTCCTGGGAATTAGTTTGTGTTTTGGTTGCAGACGTCTCAATCTATTTTTAGGCTATCTGGCAACACGTAGAATGAACTCGATTGGTGTCTCTGCGACTGCCAAAGGCAATGCAAGCTTAGCCGCGTCATCAATCGAAAGCCTTCTTTCAGGATCTAGAGAGGAGCGTCCGTACTCTGATGCGCAGGTCCGCGCACTGGCTATTGGCGCTATCGCGGAGCAGTTTCTAGAAGTCTCTGATGCGAATCTCGAGATGCGAGCGTACCTTGTCGAAACAACACTTCCAACACTCGTGCTTTCGCTCGAAAGACTCATATCAGAGATAGAAAGTCGCCAGAGAATATCAGAGGATACTGAAAAGCAGAATATCCACTCCGTCTCGTCCGGAAATCTACTCCCCCTTCAATCCGACAAGCCGATAGAGCACTTTGATGCAGTCAACTGGCTTGGTGAGCTTCGACTCGAACTCGTTGACAAACTGATATTTCTTGTCGCGCCTGTTAATATCTCTAACGCTGCTGATTAAACNCTGTACTGCATACAAATATGTCCTATGCAATATAGCCCAGC
>JH393069.1:0-14935 GCA_000235945.1 Homolaphlyctis polyrhiza JEL 142
AATCAAACCTTTTGACTTCAATCATGGTGCACAGTCGCTGCACAGTCGTTGCCATGAAATCAGCAACGCCTGCAAAGTACGCACGGTCATTTATGATGTATGAGAGTGTTGCAGGCTCGTTGACTTTGATAATATTGAGCAGAATTGTGCGGACTAGAGTTGAAATGCAGAGACCATTGCTTCATCAGTCATCTTCTCCCTCAAAAGTCACAACAAAAAAACAGATGAGAAATGCAAACGCACCACCAACACGGATCATGGACTCCTGATGGTAGTGATACAGCACCGACTGCATAAACAGCGGGTATGTGCGATTTTGCTATGTCGCGACGATGGTGCAGATGACAAATATCAGATATCAGCAATGCTCGTTCACAGAACCAGATCAAGATCAACAGTAAAATAGGAGCGACTGGCATATTGTGTAAAATGCTCAGGCAACAAAGGATCACCAAAAAAACAACAATTGACGCACCTCATTGAACAGCAGATGCACAGTTCTAGAGTTGACCTTGTTCGAGAGGTTTTTCAACAACGTGATGAAATAGGAAAGAATCTCTTCGTTCTCGACATTGAGCTTGACGGAGATGACATCATTGATGTAATTGTTTGACAAGATAAACAGAAGAATGTTTCCTGTTTTGACACTCTCCAGGAAGACTGTGAAGAAGCGCAGGACTGCTAGAATGATGTCGTCCTGTGTGGCGAGCGTCGAAAGGATGTCGATCAAGGCTTGATGAATCTGCTTTTCGATAAAGAAGCTAGGATGGTTTTGAAACACCAGTGTTGATTAGATATCGTCGTACAATCATCAATCTATGTTTTTAGATCAAGCATTTGGATCGCAGAGCAGCGAGCATGGCTCACGCAAAGCAGTCGTCGAGCTTGCGATTGTCAGACCAAACAAGCACTTCGGCAAGATCTCGCATGTCCTGAGCAAACTCTCGATGTATTGCTGCCGAGTGCTTCTGGCTTTCAGAAAGTGTCAGCATGCGCCTAATTTTCGGCTCAAGCGTCCTATATTCCGTTAATTGCACAGAGGCAAGTAGGATGGTCAGCCGTGTGCATTGGTGAGAGCAGTTGGCTGCCAGCACGCCACAGATGGATAGCTTCGCCAGCTTGTGGCGTTGGAGCGGCGAAATGCAAGCACACGAATGGAGGGCTGCAATGCTGTTGAACGCACTTGAGGAAGGCCAGAGAATGCCTGTCGACCGACGGCTGGTCTGCGTTGAACACCCAGGATGGCAGTAGCCAATCCATGCTGCTACTCGGTCGGTTGTTGGTTGGTTGGTTGGTTGGTTACTTGGCTGCTCGTTATTTGGGTGGAAGAAAGTTGACGGGAAAGATCGTGCAAAATGGTTTGTTGCTGCTGTGTTGCTGCTCGGCTGCAAGTGTTTGCTTCAACAACCAGCTGACGGTCTTCTCGGTGCCATCCGTGTCTGCGCCGTCCCTAGGCAACAGCAGCAATCGCAACATCGGTTCCAGGCTCCGGTCTGCAAGATGCACAGGAACTGACTCGCATGGAGCGCATTGGTAAAGCGCCGCCTCATACTGAATTTGCTTGTTTGTTTGTTTGTTTGCTGTCGGACTTGGATTGCGCCTGCAAGTTGATTGCTGCCATCGCTTCGACCGACGGCCAGGGTCGCTGGCTGCTGTGCGAGTCGGTTGCTGTTCAATGGCTGCAGTCCATGTGTGCGAGCTTATGCGCCGTAGCTGGCGGCCAGCAGCACTTGGATGCGAGCGACAGAGAAAGAACAGGAACGAAACAGACAAAGTCCGCCCAAGTTCAGAAGATCAAAAGTTGCGAATTCTGACAATCATTCCGGCTTTATGCCCTGTGCCTTGTGCCTTATAATTCAAGGCGCTCACTCGCATATCCGTGGATTGGGACTCGACGATGCGCTCGAGCCACGCTCCACGTCACAGGGCATGGTCGGCCAGCTGCAAGCACGCAAGGCTGCCGGTGTCATTGTCGAGATGATCAAGCAGGGCAAGATCGCTGGCCGCGCAATCCTCATGGCTGGCGCTCCTGGCACCGGCAAGACTGCAATCGCAATGGGTACAGAGCTTTCGCATTGATAGACTGCTGCATCCGTATCTGTGCTGACGCTGTGCTAAAATCCCTGTCCTCATCATGCAGGAATGGCACAGGCGCTCGGCGCTGATGTGCCGTTCACAATGCTGGCTGCATCAGAGATCTTCTCTCTGGAGATGTCCAAAACGGAAGCTCTTACTCAGGCGTTCCGTCGATCAATTGGTGTGCGCATCAAGGAGGAGTCTGAACTCATTGAAGGAGAGGTTGTCGAGATCCAGATTGATCGCGACGCAACTGGCGTGGTGAGCAGTTGTTTTTGGTTGATGATGTGGTTCTGCACCTATTTCTGCATCTGTGTCTCTATGTCTGATGCAGGATTGGTCTTGAACACAGGGTGCCAAGACGGGCAAGCTCACGCTCAAGACAACCGATATGGAGACTGTTTATGACCTTGGTCAGAAGATGATCGAGGCACTGAACAAGGAAAAGGTTTCAACCGGGTAAGCATGCCAGCCGCCTGCATTCTGCCGCATTGCACTCTTATCTGGATCCATCGCTGACAAACAGACCCGCAACAGTGACGTTATCACGATTGACAAGGCCAGCGGTCGTATCTCCAAACTGGGTCGCTCATTTACACGCGCTCGCGACTATGATGCCATGGGCCCTGAGGTTTGCTGTGTGACATTACAGACATCCAGACTTGTAAACACTTGATTACTCGCAAGTGTTGCTAACACGATTTTCGGCGTTTCTCTGGTGCTGCAGACTCGATTTGTCCAGTGCCCAGAGGGAGAGCTCCAGAAGCGCAAGGAAGTTGTGCATACCGTGTCTCTGCATGAAATCGATGTGATCAACAGTCGCTCGCAAGGCTTTCTTGCACTCTTTTCAGGTTAGTTGTCAAGCTGCATCGCGACTTTTCCCAAACGATTGCAGTGGCTCTAACGCACTGCGATTTACTTGGATCGATGTATCATAAAGGCGACACTGGTGAAATCAAGGCGGAAGTTCGCGAGCAAATCAACACCAAAGTTGCCGAGTGGCGCGAAGAGGGAAAGAGCGAAATCGTCCCTGGTGTAAGGACTCTGAACTTGCTGCTGTTTGGAGCATATATTACTCTGCAACTTGACTATTGCAATGTTCTGACAGTCCTGAATCTACTGTCTGGTTTGCCTCCAGGTGCTGTTCATTGACGAAGTGCACATGCTGGATATCGAGTGCTTCTCGTTCCTAAACCGCGCTCTTGAAGATGACATGTCGCCAGTAGTCATCATGGCGTCCAACCGTGGTATCACCAAGATTCGCGGCACAGACTACATATCCCCTCACGGTATTCCAATCGATCTGCTTGATCGTGCACTCATCATTGGCACGTCTCCCTACACCGAGCGTGAGATCCGCCAGATTCTTTCCATTCGATGCGAAGAGGAGGATGTTGAGATGACAGAGGAGGCTCGTGATGCGCTCACAACTATTGGCGTGGAGACTAGCTTGAGATACTCGATTCATCTTATCACTGCAGCAAACCTTGTTGCACGCAAACGCAAGGTTCGCCATTTTCGGGGTTTCCTGTTTGTGTGTGCATATATATACAGAGTTTCACGGAGAGATGACGATTGATATGTTTTTGTGACTAGGCAACTGAAGTTGACGTGCAGGACATTCAACGGGTGTATTCGCTCTTTCTTGATGAGGGCCGCTCTGTGCAATGTATGTGTCCATCTGTAATCTCAACACTATGCCATGCTACGTTATGCTATGCTGTGTTATGCTATGATACCGGGGCTGACTTTGATGTACTGGCCACAGACCTCAAGGAGTATCAGCAGCAGTACATGTTCAACCAGACCGATTCGACTGATCACGGCAACACCAACAAAATGGAAGTTGATATTGCATACTGAAGTCTGGAATCTAACCAAGAAGCCTATTTCATTTTTCTTCTGTCCAACTGCTCGATTTGTGTCTCGCTGTGCTTTGAGTTACTGTCAAAAAACAAGATGCCAAACCAAGGCAAAGAGAGGACAGACAGACAGACAGACAGACAGAGATTCCAAACGATCACATACGTCCAGATCGATTAAAACATAACCAAAGATTATAAGAAACCAGCAGCAGCAGCAACAACAGAGAACGTTTTTAAGCGATTTCCTTTTGCTTTGCAGTTGCGATTGTGTCGATTTCAGCCGAATACTTGTCGGTAACCGTCTGAATATCCTTTTCGAGTTTCTTATTTTGGTCAGTGGTTAAACTGGAGATACGTTTGAGCGCTGTGCGTGCATCAGCACGCGAGCTTCTGACGCGAGTCTTTGCGGCCTCGGCGATCTGCGAGATGTTTTTGATGATTGTTTGCTTGTATTCTTGCGACAATCTGACAGATTGAGTGTCCACGACAGAGAGTGAGTATCAACGTATTGAGAGTTGAGATGGCTCAAGGTAGAGAGAGAGAGAGGGTGTGTGTGTGTGTCTGTGTGTGTATACGATAGATGTAATTTCAACCAAGACATACTTTGGAATGACTACTTTGATGCCTGATGGCGGAGCAACCTGCGGTGTTAGACCCAGATTAGCATCTGTGATTGCCTTCTTGACTGGGTTGAGCAACTACCAACACAAAGGAAGATCTGTCAGCCATTGGCATCACGAGATGTTGTTGATAAAAAGACTCCAGCATCAGAGCAATTGATACGCTATTTTATACCGAATCGTCTGAAATAACAATGATCAGGGTGTTGGCATCCTTGACATTGACTTGAGCGACCTGTGACAGCGGCAGCGTCTTTCCATTGTGGGAAACCTTGACGCTGTCAAGCTGGGCAGCATTCGCACGTCCTACTTGGATGCTGCCAAGATCCTTGCGGAACTTTTCAACAGCCTTTTGCATTTGCGACGAGAATTTAGAGAGATCGAAAGATGCTGCAGCATCGGTCTCGTTGCTGCCGTCGCTGGCATCGTCGTCGTCTGCTCTGCTGCTGCCTTTAGCTTGTGTTTTTTTGGCAGATGTGCCCTTTTTTGAGGGAGAGGCGAAGGCGCAAGCGAGGTGTTGCAGCTTGAGTGGGACTGCAAGAGCAACTGTTGGTGACAGAGCGAGCGGGTGTTTGGATGCTGCCGAAGCGATGGCTGTTCGTGTGGGTGCCAAAGCAGTTGGTAGTGCGGTGCGAGCGAGCGAGCGAAGTAACAAACGCATGATCGTGGTTTGTTGAAGAACGAGGAAACTGTTATTTGTGCGAATTCAACCAAGACTTGATCGCATCAGATTGCATTGCATTGCATCGCATGACATTGTATTTCGCTTTGGTTTGACTGCAGAGAATAAGCAAGATAAGACCGCCATGCCACTCAAGAGATCTCGTGGTGTTTATGTCTCGGTGGTAGATCAGTCGCGTGTTGGTTGTGTGGATGGAGCGAACGCTCATAGCCAACTCATCAATAGAAGCAGCGATGTAACTCTGGAATAGCCTGCAGTCTTGAATGTGATCATTCGTGTAACTGGCAGCATATTCCACGAGTGTGCAGCAGATCGCAGCCCGAATGAGTTGTTCATGGCAATGATGGGTGTCGGGCTTCGCTGTGGTAGATGGGCAATTTTGCTGATACTCCGCTCGGACAAGTCCGCAAGACTGGCGAGGCTCAACCAGGACGCCAGCGGCGGATAGGGGTCTGGACATGATCGAACTGTGGCATGCGGAGGCGGATAATGCGCCAGCGGACAATGGACCAATGACCGAGTGCATGCAAGAGGCGCGTCCAGTCAACAAAAAGGGCGAGCGGAGTTGGGTGTCCGCTCTATTGCTCGCTCTCTCTCACTCTTGCCCCCGATTGCAGCTGCAGCTTCAGTCTCAGTCTCAGTCTCATTCTCAGCCTCCGATTGTGGGTGCGGCCCAAAGCGAGCAGCCAGACACTGCGTCCATTCAAAAAGCCCGCTTTGTCCGCCATACTTCGTACTCCAAAAGCCAAAAGCCAAAAAGCCAAAAAGCAAGTATTTCCCCATCATCCTCATCCTCATCCATCCACTCCTTGAATCTCTATCTGCTAACACTGTTAGCGCCATCAGCTCTATTCATCTCGCAAGCACTCATCTGNGCAGTCTGTACTCTGTCTGTAACTTGGTGAGTCCTCTCAAACCCCACACATACATGCACACACAGTTCTCCATTTGATATCTCCGACAGCAAACCACGTCAGAACAATCCGAGAGGCACAGGACTGAACTATGCATTGTGCAGTCGACATATCCTTTTCGTATTAGTTTATTTGTAACTCGCGGCTGTACCGAATGATTGGAAACCAGCAAAGCAACAGCACTTGCTACAGCAGCAGTAGCGGCAATGGCAATGGCAACAGCAATCTAGACAGCTCGTTGTTTAGCGTGTCGGCAACCACCATCAGCACTCGCCGAAAGTCATTTTCGCAGTCGCTGTCTCAGTCGCCTATCGGCACAGGTTTGGGATCTGGATCCAGATCTGGCTCAAGATCTGGCTCAGGATCTGGTTCTGGGTTAGTACGCGGAGTAGCAGGTGCCACAGATACGGCTGGCGACCCAGAAGCAGAAGCAGAACCACAAGCAACAACAGCAGCGATAAGCACAGACTCAGACCTGGATCCAAGCGCAGAGTCCAAAGTCAAAGTTGAAGTTCAAGTCAAACTCGAAGTTGAACTCACTCCCAAACTCAGCACCAGCGTCGCTTCTCGGCATCGCTCTGCTCAACCACATGCACTCGGCCGCGCTACCACCACCAACAACAGCATCAGCATCAGCAACAACTACAACTGATAGCACTGGTGCTGATACTACTACTACTGCAACTACAACTGATAGTGCTGGTGTTACTGCCCCGGCTTCTTCATCCATTGGCGTTTCTAGTGGTCTGGTTGGAGCTCCATCGTCCATCCACATGTCGTCTGTGACTCTTGATCCAGTTCCTGCTCAAGCTCCGCCATCTGTGGTAGGTGCCGGATCCTTCTCCTCATCCCCATCTGGTCCAATGAGAGACTTGGTTGTCTGTTCTGTTTGGACTGCTGGACTGTTGGATTGTTGGTCTGTTCTGATGGATGGTCAGGGCGGACTTTTGTGCTTGTGGCGTGTCTCTCTCTCTCTGTTCCTCTGACACTCCCTCCTCCCTCCTCCCTCCTCTATCTGCTCCTTCCTCTATCACCTCTCTACCCATGCTTCGTTTCTAAGTACCAGTCCCAGTGCATGCATTGCTCTCACTCCGCGTGCCATGCTGTGTTCTGCTGTGCTCCTGTTGCTACTCGTTCTCGCTCTCTTGCTTGCTTCCTATCTTGATAAACACCTGCTTGCTCAGCTGCATAAACCCCGTCTTCTCCTCCAACATGGCTTGCTGACCTGACCTGACCTGACTCGCTGCATTCTGCTGTCCTCCTGCCACGGCTCAATCATGATCTGATCTGATCCAATCCAATCCAATGTCTGTGCTCCCATATCCTGCTATCGCTCTTGCTTCCGCTTCCGCTTTCACTTTGACTTGGCCCGCGTCTTGCCCCCACATGTCCTGCTGTCCTCCTGTCCTCCTCATGCACAATTCGCTGTGTTTGCTACTTTATCCAATCTATCCACTCCACTCATCATCCCTCATCATCCATCGCATTATCTGCCATTCAAGCTGGACTACGCTTCTCTGCCTTCTGGAAACAACTCAGGCTTTGGCCCGCTCTCGTCGTCACCCGTGTCCTGCGCTGCTGCTGTTACCGCCGCCGCCTCTTCTGCCGCAGCACTGTCGGCTTCCTCAAGCTCATCGTCGTCCCTCAGGTCGCTCGTCATGGATCCAAACAACAACACAATTCACTTTGTTCCTCTCGCCGATGCAGACAACAGCTCTCTGTTTGCATCTGGCCCAGACGCTGCTGCTGCGACTCTTGCTTCGTCAAGCTTTGCAGAGCCCCGCTCCCGCTCATCCTTATCGTCCCTCAACAACTTGCCAACGAATAACAACACAGATTCTGGAACTCCTCCGCATCTATCTGCTTCTTCGTCGACAGGCGTGTTCTCCTCAAAGTCGCTGCCATCCACTCGTCGCAATAGCTCAGCTGATCTAACTTCTCTTTGGTCGTCGCTCGAGAAACTCAGTCTCGATGGCCCAGCAGCATCTATATCAAACAGGTTTGTCACAGTTCAAAGCTCGTGTGCTTATCTCTGGTTGGCGTATGTATTCCATTGTTGACTCAATGCGCCTCTCTCCTTAGCACTTCGCTTGACGATGAAGCTGCCAACTACGACATGCATTCGGCAATGTCACAGCTTAGTGACAAGTTCCTTCTCTATGACGACGGTATGCATGCTTGACCAACTGCCGCGTTGGAATGCCAAGCCGCCGTCAATCTGACTTGCTCATGTGTGCTGAACCATTCCAATCCAGGTCCGTTTTCGCGCCAGTATTCTGGAAACTACTTCTCGGACGATGAACCCAAGATCCCAATGCTGCGCCGCAGAGACACTTACTCTGCTGGATCCTCAATGGTGCGCCTGAATCTATTCAATGTCGCTACACAAATCATCACGCCATATCTGACAAGCATGTTATACTCCTTGCTGGCGTTTGTCTTTAGGCACAGCAGGTTGGACACGATCTGTCTGGTATGTCCCACCCTGCACCCCATCCTACACAGCAGTCGGTTTGGCACCCATCGTTTGGACAGTCGGGCAAGCAGACTGGAGGAATGGCAGGTTAGTCGCACTGCATCGTACCTTGTCCATCTGACTTTTCAAATAACGCTGCTGTCAATACTATCCACAAAGGCGATCCTATTCTGCCTCCAACAACCAGCTCTGGATTTGGTTTCCCAAGCATGTCAATGCCCAAGAAGCATGTGCAATCAACCACTTTTGGCCTGTCTGACAGCGATAAGCTCAACGATGCCACGTTCTTCCCTCCCAAGCCTGCGACCCTGACACCGTCGTTCTCGTCACCCGATCTGAGCGCCTTCCGTCTCAAAAACTCATTTGGTGACTTTATGGACCCGGCGGAGGCGCAGCAGCGTCTCATGTCGCAGACTGGTGCGAGTGTGCTTGGTGGTCACAACTCGGCAGATATTGATGCTGCTGCCATTTCTGGTTCGTTTGGCATCTGTCGCTACTTCCTGCAAGGCTTCTGTTCTCGCGGAGATCGCTGCAACTTTGCCCACATCATGAACATCAATTCGATTGGTGCAAACGGAGTTGGCGGCGCGTCGCGTCCGCATCCCCAGCAGTCACTACTGCAGCAACAGCAGCAGCATCAGCTATCTTCTGGGTTGCCCCACCAGACAGGCGGCTTTGGCGCTTATGGCATGTCTGCGGGATCCTCGCCGTCTGCTTTGAGCGTCCAGGCAAACCAAGCTGCTCTTGCCGCGTTCTATGACCAGGCTTCGATGCTGTATCCCGGTAACCTCTACGCACAACAGGCCATGCAGTTCAACAACATGAGTAACATCAACGCTCTCAAGTTCCATGCTGCTTTGCAGAAGCAGAAGAAGCATTCGCAGGAAGAAGGTTTGCAAACTCATGCCGTTGTGCGGCTCTGGATAATTGCTGATTCGACCGTCACACTTCATAATAACTGACTGTGCTCTGGAAATCTGGAACACTTTGCTGTAAATCATCACTTTAGCGAGCCGCTTTGCTAATATCCCACTCAAGGATCTGGTTGGTCAAATCGCCGCACTGAGCCGCGACCAACACGGTTGCCGCTATTTGCAGCGCAAGCTCGAGGAGCAGGATGAACAAAGCCTTGGCATGATCTTCACCGAAGTATATCCTGTCTTTGTGGAGCTCATGATTGGTAAGTCGCATATCCGTCGAAATGGATTGTCGTGAATAGGTTGAGTGTATGGTTGACCTAAATAACCATGTTCTCTTGTAACAGATCCGTTTGGAAACTATCTATGCCAAAAACTACTTGAACATTGCACACAGGATCAGCGCAGCATGCTTATTGAACATGTAGCCCCTGATCTTATGGGCATCTCGCTTAATATGCACGGCACGCGTGCTGTACAGAAGCTCATTGAGCATTTGAGTACTCCGAGTCAGGTATGAGCGGCTGCGTCTGGATCATGGCAAACAGACAACTTTTACGACATGCTTGGATTGTACTGACGGCTCTACAACGTTTTTAATAATGCTGTCTCGCTTTGGATATGTACAGATCAACACAGTTATCAATGCACTGGACGTCAATGTGGTGGTGCTGATCAAGGATCTGAATGGCAACCATGTAATTCAAAAGTGTCTAAATCGTCTGTCTAAAGAGAGCAACCAAGTAAGACTCTGTACCTAAAAGACATGATAAAGATGGTGTGTACTTTTCGATTACTGACGCCTTTGACTTGGTCTAGTTTATCTATAACGCCGTGAGCCGAAACTGTATCGAAGTTGCAACGCACCGCCATGGATGCTGTGTATTACAGCGCTGTATTGACCATGCATCTGATACACAACGCGCACAGCTCGTTTCAGAAATCATTTATCATGCATTGACCCTTGTGCAGGACCCGTTTGGCAATTATGTTGTTCAATACGTTCTTGACTTGACCGAGTCTCGTTTCAGCGAGTTGATTATTCGCCGCTTCCTTGGTAATATTTGTCTTTTATCTGTTCAAAAATTCAGCTCTAATGTCATAGAGAAGGTAGGCTGGCTGGCTTTCCCCTCTCTCAGAGATGGGTGTTGTATGTTATCCACAGGACATACTGGTTTGCTGATGATTGATTTTCGGCGTCCAATATGGTTCTAGTGCATTCGTGTTGCCTCTGCCGATACTCGCGCTCTTCTGATCGATGAGTTGCTCAGCAAGGAGCGTTTGGACAAGCTGCTGCGAGATTCATATGCCAACTATGTTGTTCAGACTGCTCTTGACTATGCCGACTCTCCTCAGCGTATTGTGGTAAGTGCATCTTTGGACGATTGGATGGCTGCTTACTGTCTGATCTGAACGGAGAACTGTGTAGCGCTCACACTACTTGCATTCTTGTTGTTAGCTTGTCGAATGCATTCGCCCGATTTTACCCTCGATCCGCAACACTCCATACGGCAAGCGAATCCAGACCAAGATAATGCGCGACAGCTTCCCTCCATCCATGAACACGCACCATCATCTTGGACCTGTGTCTGGTAACAGTACTGCAATCAATGCCATGGCTAGTCATGCCAGTGTCGGCGGTGGAAACGCGAACCAGCCAGCAAACTATAGCCAGATGATGGCGTTTGGTCTTGGCATGAGCAACAGTAACGGCAATGGCAGCGGTTTCGCACCGGGCATGATCAGCATGAACAGTTTCTGAGGCTGAGCATCTCGTCATTCATGTGAACCATGCTGTAATTATCCCTTGTTCGACACACAACCAACCAACAAGATTCCCTCTGCCAGTCGGTCCTATTTTCTTTATATATATGTCAATGGCTTCGGACTCTCTAAACGTACCATGGTATATTTTGCCAGCTACCTTTTTTTATATCTTCGTTTACAGGTTTCTTCCTAGCCCCAAAACAACAACAACAACAACCAAAAATAGGAGGGAGTTCCAATCTATATCTTTTCGTGTCTGTCTTGTTTTCCTTTTCAATCCATCTCTATCCTCGTCGGAATCCGCACCTTTCAAAACAAAAACAAAATAACTTGTTGCTACTTCTCGTTTTCTATCCTTCTCCAAAGAAAAAAAAAAATTTTATTTGGCATTCTGGTTCAAGCTTGCGTCGTTGTTTCTGTCTCTGTCTTTGTCTCTCTTTCTTCTCTCAATCTCTTCCTTGTCTTTTTTTTGTTTTCCAGGCCCAGTTATTTTGTTTTTTGGGGGCTGAAATGGTATTGCTCGACAAAACTTTCTCCAGGAACTATTCATTTCGAGAAAACTAATTGAAGGCATTATAAGTTTGGCCTGTAAAATGTGTGTTGTATCTGTTTTGAGATGATTGTTGCTGGTTATGAGATTCATGCAGCGAAAGCAACGACCTGAGGACTGCGCGTGTAAATGTCAGATGTTGCGGCAATCCTTTCCACTCCGACCCAGCGCCTCGCATCGAGATGTGTATGTGACCAGCCGGCATTCTGTTCTGTCAGAGCTATATGAACACTATGAGCAACTTGAGCATTCTTGATATCCACGACCAGTTGCTGATACGTCTCTGTCATCTGTCCGCTGGTTGCTGTCCGCTGGTTGCTGGTTGCTGCGCTCTGACCAGGCAAGCATATTCTGAACGCACAGGTTTGTTTCCCGCTGCTTCTCGACCAACACACATCAATCAGTGGCGCCTTGGAGAGAGAGAGAGAGAGACAGTCATTCCATATGCAAGCGCTGAGTCACACACTGACTGACTCTCCAAACACACGGCGCCATCCGTCTGCTCCTTGTCGCTTCATGCGCATGACAGGTTTCTATTCGAGCGCCATGCTGCAGAAAGTGGTTCGACTGTCCTGAATGCCACGCTGAGAACTCGGACCATACTCTCAAGTAACAAGCCACGCCATCTATCACATCTATCGAGCCATTGATTCACTGCGATCCAGACTGTGCTGACAAACACGCATATCCTGCAACCATCATCGTCATCGTCATCGTCATCAACAAACATCCGGCACCCTTTCTCTGGAACCGATCTGAAATGCTGTGTCTGTATATGGGATATTAGAAAAGCTGCAGAGATGGTCTTTGCATGCAAAAAGTGTAAAAAGACGTTTAGGAAGGATTTGAGGTGGGTCTCAATAGTACAGATATATCTATCAGCTGATAGCGGCTTGCTAAACAGCGTGAGATTGTTGTATATGGCGGAAACAACTGCTCTTTAATTCGACTGGATCGTTGATGGTGGCGTGTGGTTATTAGCGAGTTTGACGACACAGATGAATACTGTCCGCACTGCGACAATCACTATGTGATTGAGGCAAAGACACCGGCAATGGTAATGGCTTATGCTTTTTGTTGAGATTGTGGCAAAGTAATCCAATCGACCCATCGACTGATTGACTGATTGACTGATCATTGCTCGACCTTGAAATACGCTGCATGTGTAGGCGGTCGGTGTTGAGGGAGACGATCCGCGATTGCTGCGTGACTGGCGCGAGAAGCAGCTTGCTCTGATGGAGGCAGACCTGATGGCAGATCGGCTTGGATGAGATCTAAAACAATAAATTTTTTTTGTTTCTCAACACACAACACACAACACACAGCGACCAAGATGAAGGTTGACCGCCATAAGAAGATTGCGAAACCCAGCAGGAGGGCAACCAAGGCTGCTGTTGCTGCCTATCACTCTTCTGACGAGGAAGATGGCATCGACGACATTGAGGGACTTGATGATATTGAGCTGGACGAGTTTGATGAGGATGATGATGCGTTTGAAGACAACACCGACCCAAAGAAAGCACAGAAAGCTGCCACCAAGAAGGCAGCGAATGATGATGACGATGCTGCTGGCGATAACGAAAGCAACGATGGCGGCGATGATGCAGACGATGCAGACGAGAACGATGATCAAACAACCAAAGAGCCAAAAGGTGCGACGATACAAGTCATTGACGCAACCATCCACAAACTCCACCTTTTTTCTGCTATGGTTTTGCTGCTGCTGTTGGTTAGTTGGCTGTCGCTGACCAAGAACGATAAACAACACTGGTGGCTATCTGAAAATGCCCATGCGATGCGACTGTGCTTTAATAATGCTCTCGCGGATGTATATCAAACACTTGGTGCCGTATTTCAATGTTCGGCGATTAACAGACACAGAAGCATCGGAAGAAGTCAAGCAGTTGCGGTCATCCAAACTGGCATCGACGATTGCTAAACTGCTAGCACCGCAGCCAGCTGTAGATGAAAAGACTGCCAAGAAGCTTGAAACTGTGCGTTCACCCATCACAAATGCCTTTGGACATCATACTTGCATGGATCTGTGCCCAACACATTCAATGCGATTTTACTAACATAATACAACGTGTATCGCACAGAGACCCATTCTGTCCAAGAAACGCAAGATTGAGAAGGATATTGATGATGCAAAGCTCGAAGCCAAGGCGCTCAAGGTTCTGACAGCAAACAAAAAGGTCAAGCAGGAGAAGGGACGTGTGATCCCTGATCATACGACAACAGACTATGAGAAACAGTTGCGGAGACTCGCGACGCGTGGTGGTGAGCCATCTTGTTCTGGCTGCATTATCATTCATTGGCTGGATTTGGCATGAGATATGGACTGACAGCGTATGCTATTTACTTTGATGTGGTCTATGGTGGACAGTCGTCCAGCTGTTCAATGCGATCCGCACTGCTCAAAACACTACCAAACAGTTGGTATCAGACGGCATTCAGAAGCACGTTGCCAAAGGTACACAACCTGGTCTTGACAATCCATATTATTCGATTTTGCCAGTCTTGTCGCTGACACCAATATAATGTGCTACATAGCTCCCGAAGTGACCAAAGACTCGTTTATCAAGGCACTCAAGGAAGAAAGCGGCATTGCAAAATCAAAAACATCGGTGCCAGCCAAAGCAGCGACCAAGAACGAGTCAAACACAGCAAAGCAAGAGGGCACTCGACATGGAAGCGATGCTGTGCCATGGATGGCTGGTGATTTTGCGATGAAGGCTCCAAAGCATTGGGATCAAGATGATGAAGAGGAAGCGCAAGAAGAAACAATCTAGTCTACCATTTCGAAAACCTTTTTTTCCAGCTGTGTTACACTTCTTTTGATGTTGTTACCCTTGCATTGCATTGTTTTTTTCCTGTTTATTTGTTTTGGATTGATGACAGTTGCAGTTTTGGGGTGGGGTGGGAGGTGGGTCAGAATGATTCGAGAATAGATCGAATTTCATAGAGATGTGTTTTGGACATGTCTCGCATCACCATTCTGCTATCCTGCACAACACGTGGATACCACTGTCCCATAAACAGCTTGTGTGATGCTTCTGAGATGTATA
>JH393069.1:15678-30101 GCA_000235945.1 Homolaphlyctis polyrhiza JEL 142
TGAAGCTTGCGAACGCGAAGTGCCTGTTGACTGTGTGCGTAGGGTTGTGTGGATTGAGGTCGATATAGATCTCACTGGTGGTTGGCTTATGGGCTGGGCAGCCGGTGTTTTGGCATCTCTTGCAGAAGCTGTTGCGGTATGCTCACTCGAAGCTGATACAGACGCTGTAGAGATTGCTGCAGAAGGTCGTATATGCGACGCTGATGTAACTTTGGATGTCTGCTTTGTATTTGATGGTGTGTGATGCAGAGGGTGTCTTGAAATGACTCTTGGATAGGTCGGCTGTGGCGCTTGACTTTGTTTTGCAATCGACTCAGGCTGCTGAGATGCGTCGCATTGAGTTTGCAACATGTGTTGGCATGTATTGAATGTCTCGAGTGAGATGAATCCAGATCTGTATGCAGGAGTGTTTGTTTTGGTGTCTGTAGCTACTGGCAGTCGTGCTGGTGTCATTCTAGCTGTAGAGTCATCAAGCACGCGGTAGGCATCGACATGAGTCTTTGAAGCCAGCTCGCCTTCAAAAACAAGTGGGCAAATCAAACCCAGCGTCAGGGTCATCGAATAGATGATCATCTCCAAACGCGCAGATCAACGGATGTATTTGGGATCGCTCGCTATTTTGTGATGCACCACGTTTTCCGCTCGCATCAGAGCCAAGTTTCACAGCATCTGTGCTATTAGAGTTTCTTAGACTGTCGCTGTACATTTCTGCTGTCTGAAGTATCAGCGACTGTGGCTGTGCAGGAAAGTCGATATCGTCAAACCCCTCATCATCACTTTCTGATACTATGACAGAAGCATTTGAGCTTGGAACGGGGCTGTGCAAATATCGATGGCGTCCACTAAGCGATTTGAGCGATGATTGAGACGCAGAAGATGAAATGGCGGTGCGAGAAAGGTGGTTTGGTACAATCGACGATGAGCTACATGACAGTGTATCATGTCCCGAGAGTAGCTCACTAGAAGATGCAGACATCAGGTCATGGCTGGTTGTCACTGGAGCATCCAACGTGACCTGTGTTGTTGGTACTTCTTGTGATTCACCAAACGATCCGTGGTTACTATCAGCATCGCCGATCGGTCCTTCGATTCCGCTCAAAAACAAGGTATTGACAGACGACACGACCTGCTCTCTAGTATCGTTCTTCAGTTCATATGAGTGGGGTTTAGCTGTTTTTGTAGCGACCACGGGTTGGTTGCAAGCAGCGTCAAAGCCGTCAAGGTCATCCAGGTCGTCTAGATTGTCGAGACCGTCCAAGTCATCTGCAGCCTGGTCCCAGACTTGGACAAGCATTTCATCCTGTGCAGAGCGTGTTGTTGGCGCAGGACGGACGAGTTTCATTAGCAAAGATACGCCTGCTGGCATCAGATTGTCTTGAATGTCGTCTGACGCGTCAAACAGTTGGTTGTTTGTATCTGTCGATGCTGGCTGCTTCTGCGGCTTTGTGTTTGGCTGCAGAACATCTTCGCGCCATGCAAGCAGACGCTCGTGTAGACTGAGTTCAGCCGGTTGAACAAGCGCAGGGTTGGACGACTGTGTGTCAACGATGATAGCAGGCACTTCAGCCGCGTCATCAGACATTGTGGCGTTGTGTGGGGTTAGCCAGATGGGAAGCACGAACGACGGAATTCAGAGTTGTGTCAACAGAGGAGTCAAGTCCTGGGATAATTGTCGATGTGACGGGCGTACGCAGGAGTCTCAAACTGCGACATGTGTTTGTGGGGAGACTCACTTGGTTTTTTTCTTCACATATAACAAAATGACTGACAAGTGCGTGGAAGCCGAGCGGCGGACCCTGCTCTCTCATGCTGTGTCTGCCTGCCGCCTGCATGTCTTGATGCTGCTCTCACTGTGCAGCTTGCTGTGCCGGCATCATGCCTGCGATGAGCGTCGTCCATCTGCTTGTGCAGGCGGACTTGCGAGACAAGTTCTGATCTTGAGCTGACTGTGTTCTTTGACGCTTTGTTCCCGCTGCTGGCGGCATTCTGTCTCACGTCTCCTGCCACGCCGCTTGTGCGACTGCCCAACCAACCAACTGCCGCTGCTCAGGCCAACTGATTCTGGACTGACGGAAGTCACCGATGGTGAAATCCAGGTGAGTCGGCTGTCTCTGCCACACTACAACCACAACCGCAACCACGGCTGCTGCTGCTGCTGCTGCTGCCACCGCCAACGCCGCCGTATGTCGCTCGCTTGCGCCTCGTTGAAGAAAAAAAATCCGCTCTCTCGTCCACTGGCAGGGGTGTTTCACTGGGCATGTCGAACTGCACGGCAGCCTACCAGAGCAGTGGCAGACGGCAATGGCAGACGGCAGCAGTCGGTGCTGCTGCACTGCACCATCAGTATTGACCAGCTTGCTGACTGATTCTGCTTTTGATCGCTGCGGCCTGCACACGATCGCATCGCTCTCGTAGACCAACTTTGATGAGAGAGCCGAGAGCTTTGACGAAATGCACCTCAAGAAGGAGCTTCTCCGCGGCATTTTCGCCTATGGGTGCGTTACTGCTTCGGCAATCGCATTGATTTACAGAAACGCAGTTGCACTCGACTGTGCATGTGTGTGCACATTGTGCTGATGCGTCTGTCTGCTGCTTGTCTGTTTTGGGCACATCCATCTGTGACTCTTCTTCTCACGGCTTCCAGTTTCGAGCGCCCCTCTGCTATCCAGCAGCTCGCCATTCTGCCTGCTCTCCGCAAGCACGACCTGATTGCCCAGGCGCAGTCTGGTACCGGCAAGACTGCCACCTTCTCCATCTCGATTCTGCAGAACATTGACGAGAACCTGCGCCAGTGCCAGGCTCTTGTGCTCGCCCCCACTCGCGAGCTTGCTCAGCAGATCCAAAAAGTCATTGTCGCTCTTGGCGATTTCCTCAAGATCGACTGCCACGCCTGCATCGGTGGTACCGCAATCCGTGAGGACTTTGAGCGCCTCAAGGCCGGTCCCCAGGTTGTTGTTGGCACGCCTGGTCGTGTGCTTGACATGATCAACCGCGGCGGCTTCCGCACCGAGCACATCAAGATGTTTGTTCTCGACGAGGCCGATGAGATGCTTTCGCGTGGTTTCAAGGAGCAGATCTACAACGTCTTCCAGCTCCTGCCTCACGATGTCCAGGTTGTGCTTCTGTCGGCCACCATGCCCAACGAAGTGCTTGAAGTCACCAAGAGCTTCATGAACGACCCCAAGCGCATTCTCGTCAAGCGCGATGAGCTGACGCTTGAAGGTATTCGCCAGTTCCTGATCGCTGTCGAGAAGGAGGACTGGAAGCTCGATACTCTCTGCGATCTGTACGAGTCTGTCACGGTCACCCAGGCCGTTATTTTCTGCAATACCAAGAGGAAGGTCGACTGGCTCACCGATCAGATGCGCTCGCGCGATTTCACCGTGTCTGCATTGGTACGCGATGCTCTTGGCTCTGCCAGATTGCTATTATCATATTATTTCTCGCACGATTTGCATTATTACTCTGCTGTTTATGCTTGCTGTGCGATTTCTGACTCTGTCTGAATCCTATCCTTTGTGCTGCACTCTAGCACGGTGAGATGACCCAGCAGGAGCGTCAGCTCATCATGAACGAGTTCCGTTCGGGCTCGTCGCGTGTGCTGATCACCACCGACCTGCTTGCTCGTGGTATCGACGTCCAGCAGGTCTCGCTCGTCATTAACTATGATATTCCCGCAAGCAAGGAGAACTACATCCACCGCATTGGTCGTGGCGGTCGTTTCGGCCGCAAGGGTGTCGCCATCAACTTTGTCACCACCGAGGACATTGCCATGCTCCGCGAGATTGAGAAGTTCTACAACACCCAGGTCGAAGAGATGCCCATGAGCATTGCCGATCTCCTCTAAATGCCTCCATCGCATAGTGTTTATCAAACCCTCGCCCTCCCCACTCCCACTCCGTATCGCACTGCAAATCTTCACTTGCTTCCCCATCTTCCCCTACCCTACCCTACCCTCTTAAGATCAGCCTCCCTCCCACCATCTACTGCGCTTTCATCTCAACACACTTCCCACTCTACTGCCAATTCACTTTTGAAAAACAAAAAAGGAGAATCATGAACCCAATATGCTGCGAGCTGCTTATTCATTCTGCTTTACTGAGATTCTGGTTTACTCGCCCTAGCTCGCGCGCTTTGGTTTCTTTGTTGATTCCTTTGTGCGCACACGGGCCTCTGCCGAATGCTGTGCCTTGCGCTTCCGGCCAGCCTTCTTGGCCTCGTTCCTCATGATGCGTTGCTTGGCAGCCTCTGTCGGATCAGCCACGGCCAGCAGAGACTTTTCACTCTTCCGTTGACGACGAACCTCCAAAACCTTGCGATGCACGCGATTATAAATGGCAATAAAAGCAGTCGTGCCCAAGCGCTTCTGTATCAACTCCAAGACCTCCTCAGCAAGACGTTTGAGCTCATCGGCCACAGAGCCCTTGAAAGACTCGTCCTTGATACACCGATAGAGAGTTGCGATCATAGTTTCAAAGTAAATATCGCCGACTTGCGGTGGCGATGTTGGAATCAACGATGTGATGGCTGCAAAGAATTGGAAAGTGCTGCGTCTCTGTCATTGGTTGATTGGCAGGACAAGCGTGCAAGATGCAAAGAGAGATTAGTAAAGGAGCAAAAGTGCGACGATTATGATGGATTTGGGTTCATGGTGTGTTGCATATTATATACATGTATGCATGTGAAGACCACAGGGTTGAGAAGCCGAATCTGTACTTACGAGAATCAGGCCACGGTTCTTGCTTGCACTGAGCCGTGATAGGTAAGACAGGCGACGGACGATCCAAAGCAGAATGCGGTCGAATGAGTTGCTCGAGGAAGTTGCAGGAGTATCCTGTTCAAACTCTGCCTCATCGTTGTTTCCATCTGCGTTGACATCCCCCTGACGATCCTTTCGACCGTCATCGTCATCATCATCGTCGTCATCATCATGATCATCGTCGGTAGTTGGCTGTCGCGCACTGGTTTGAGATGCGTCGCTAAATCCTGTCGCCAGACACCGCGCCAAGAAAAAGAGATTCTTCACAATCTGGGTAGCAAGCTCATCCGTGACATGAATCGAATCCAGCTGGCCACAGCACCGTCCAGCAACCTGCCGGATCGCCTGAGCGTCCTTGACAAGTGGATGGCAGACGTCTCTGGTGTCAGTTCCCAGAACGCCAAGCAGCTTTGATTTGTTGCTCTTGGGTGTCGTTGCGCCGTTTGCTGCGGCCTGGTCGCTGATGCATCGTGTGCCAGCATCCAATCTCGCAAAAGCAAGTCCAACCAGTTTGGCAGAAAGACTGCGGATCCATTGATGAGGATGCACCAACAAGGCAGAGACAAGACGCCAGATCGATGCCATAAGCGGTGATGTTGACGAAGCAACATCAGGAAACACGCCAACGATATACACCATAGTGTTTAGAGAATAATACCCAAGCTCCCATTGACGCAGATGGTGCTTGTTGCCAGCGCCAGTTTTCGAGTCGGTTTGGTCATCGCCATTATGATCATCGTCGCCAAGGATACCTTCATAGAGATCCACTTGACGCATACGCGCTTCCACTTCCTCGACAACATCTGTGAGCAAAGTCTTGAAATGTTGCAGTGCCATGGGGACCCATGTCCGCGAGCGATCGCCAAAAGCTTGAACAAAGATGCCCATGACCTGTGCAGCTGTTCTGCGCAACTCGATAGATTCCTCGCCCTGGCTCTCGAACCACTTGCCAACCAAAGCAATACACTTTTCAACACGTCCAGCTTCCAACTTGAGCACCAAAGCTTTGATCACGAGTGCAGACATGCTTCGACACTTGGCAGACTCGTCATTGACCATGTCCATGACCAGAGCGATGAAAAGCGTTTCGCCATAGTCGTCGAGGACGCCTTGTGAGAATTTGCCGACAGCCATATTCAGCAGCTCGAGAATCGATTCGCGACCCGATTCATGGGGATACTCGAGGTTCTTGATCATATATGCCATCAGTTTCTTGAAACGGTGGTGTCCATGGGGATATCCCATGAGGAACTGAATATAGGCTTGACGAGCGAGCGCGCGAATTTGCGAACTCTGGCTGGTGACAATCAGTCGCACGATAATGTCCATGAGGTCATAGACCTCCTTGACAATGTACTTGCGACTGAGGATCGCGCGAACTAGTGTAAACGTGATGTTTTGGTGGTCTGATATTTCCAGATCGGGTTGCACAAGCGTGGCAAGCGTGACAATCTGCTTTTCCGTGACAACAACGTCGGGACAGTCGCGAAGGATGACAGTGATGAGTTTGAAAGACGATTGCACAAGTTCGGATGAAGTCGAGCCGTCCTTTGCAATAAGACTGAACAGGCGTTTGAGAACCACGGGTCGGCCATCGACAAGTGCAGGCAAAGGCGCGGCAATAATCACAACAAGTATGCGAATAGCAGTCACAATGACAGTAACCTGCTTTGCATACAACGAGTTTCCAATCACATTGACAAGCGGATCCAGCATTTGCAGGTCTGCGGTCTTGCTGAGGCTCAGTCGGTTATTGCGGAGAGCATTGAGCAGCAAAGAGAGACCAAACTCAACAAACAGGTGAGCATTGGCTTGGTAGTATTGCAGTGGCTCAATGACATCGCTGCGCTTATTCTGAATCAAAAAGTTGCGCTCGGCATTGGTTTTGGGATCGGCAGTCTGTTTGGCAACCTGCACCAAGGCAAGATTCTCAGTCACAAGTCCACGCACAAACGTCATGAATGATTGCACATCAATTCCCTGGTTGGCATTCATGCCATTGGCAAGTCGTCGAAAGATCTCTTCGATTTGGCGAATGGCCTTGATGTTGCTTGTCTCAATCATGAGTTGCTTGAGTGGAAGAAGAATGACGCCAACTTTGGATATGCTGATGACACGCGACAGGAGCTCGAGCGAGTCAAACGATTTGGTGATTCTGATTTCGCGCATTTTGCCACGCAGTTCTTCGACATCGCGTTCTTTGCCCGTTTCACCAAAGATGTCTTGCATACACACATCAACAATCGATTGCGCACACATATCAACTGATCCGTAATCAACGGTTGGCAAGAGGGCAGCAAGCACAGCGTGCAACGTGTAGCCCAGCACATGAAGTTGATATCCACGCTTGAGGGCAGTGCGCAGCTCGGATACAATAAACGATAGATAGACTGGTCCCAACAGCATCGCGATCTTGACGAGTGTGTCACGCGTGGCATCGCGCGTAGACTGCAGGTGCGATGACATGATGTTACACAATGTTAGGAGTAGTTTTGGGAGATGTCGGTGCATCGATGCTTCTGGGAAGTTTTTGAGCACTTTGGTGATTGCAATAGCGAGTGGGATGCGCACGGGAATCATCTCGTCATCCTTGATGTTGATCAGGTTCTGGAGCGTCGGCAGGATCTTGTTTGCGACAACGTCATGAATCTTTTGCCATTGAGGAACTTGGGGTACCGGGTTGTGCACAGGAACGGTAGCAGCCTCATCGACAAGCATCTCATCAGCAGTTTCAGCAGCATTCACAGCCTGCATCCCATTCGAGCCATCGTTGGCACCATCGACGGCTGTGCTCGGATCATCAGCTGTCGCAGTGACATCAGGCAGATCCTGATCATCGTCGTTGCCATCGTCGTCATCATCAGCGGCATCTGCCTCAATCGCAACGTCCACATTGGCATCGCCAGCACCAGGACCCACAGCGGTATGGTTATCAACTTCCATGCCAGCAACGCCAGTACCCGTCATATCGAAATGAAATCCACCCAGCATCTCGATAACGGTGCGAATCAAAACTTTTTCGAGCTCAGGCCGCTTAGGAATCGCCATCAAAATCCGCTTCAAAAGTCCATAGTAGTGATTCCAGTTGAGCGATGTGCTGCAAGCACCGACAGTTGACACTGCTATCTGGATAGTACTACTCTCAGTCTTTCGATCAGAGTCGAAGATGTAGTAGAGAATGATGGGAAGGAAGATTGACGACAGATTGCTTGAGGAGATTTTGTGCGATTTGGCGGCATCTGCGAGACGATTCATGGCACGAACTCGCCGATGAGCTTGTAGGTGATAGATGTTGTTGAAGAAACTGGCTTCTTCGTCACCATCAACAAGGAGAACAACCATGTCACGAAACTGGACAAGTTTGGGGAACGTTTGGGTGAGCAGACCGAGGATGGAGCAGAATTCAGAGCGCACTTCCAAGGAAGAGTGCTTCAGACACGTTTTGATGCATGGAAGGAGCATTGTCATAAGAAGATTCATGTGTGTGACTTCACGCGGAGAGGAGTCGGGAGTTTTAGCTGCTGTTGCGGGTCGATTGACAATGCCGTCAGGGTATACGGCTACTGCAGCCGCGATAAACCGCTTTAGACCAAACGCCGCGCTTGTGCGCACAGCATACTCTTCCACTTCTTGGGTGTAATACACGAGACAGTAAAGAATAGGACGCCACTGGTGCGGTGTAAGCTCCATATAAAGCTGCTCATTGATTTGAGTGAACGCCTCAAATCTACGATCAAAGTCAGGCTCATCAAGTCGCTTTGTCGAATAGGCGTTCAGGCTATCGAGAAGATCGGCAACAATAGACAGCTGGTCTGCATCGAACTGAGCTAGTTGGCGAAACACAAAAAGCAGTTTAGATCGCGCATCGCGACCGGAAAGAGCCATGAACAGCTTGCTGATGATTGAATAGTATGGAGAATCAATGGCACTCTTTTGGATGGATGGCAAGATTGGTAGGAAATGGCCCAATATCTCGAGAATCTCAACCTTGGTTGCTTCAGGCACTGACTTGTTATGGCGCTTGAGGAATGGCGTAATGATACCGAGAAGTGTTTCAGCATTAGACGCAGCAGTGACATAGCTCGAGAGTCTTGCAAGAACGCGCACGATTCGCATGGCAAGCGTGTCACCAACAAGACGAACTGCAACACCAGCTGCAGCACTCGATTCGATGATCTGCGACAAGACATGCTCCAAGTGTCCCAATAGCGGTGTTATCAGTGGCAACAGAGTCTTTTGCAGAATGTGCTCGTCTGGATGGTCGTCGTGATGGTTTTGAATACACTCGATCATGTGAATGACAACGCCAACGACACTATCATGCACCTTCTTTGCCGACAAGAGTGACAGGACAGCAGGCAGTAGATCGACGTTGTAGACGACAAGGTTCTGCAGGTAAGATCGATTCTCAGCCCACGCAGCAATGAGTTCGAGCAGCGCGCTCGTGGCTTGCGTGTTTTCAGCCTGGAATTTCTCGACACGGCTCGAGATGTACGATGAGAAGAGCGCAGGCATATACGGCGCAAAATCAAACGACAGATTGATAGTGAATATCTGTGCGAGTCGGCGAATGACATTCGTGCGGACATCGCGATAACGCAGCAGCTCATGATCGGCAACCACGATTTTGCCATTTGCTGCACTGCTGATGATTCTTTCAGCATAGTGCACAAGATACAGCAGCGTCTTCAGAATCGGCTGCAGGAGTGGCACAATTAGCGACTTGAATTGTCGAATAAGATCGTCAAGCACATTGAGGAATCCAAGCTGCTTGTTTATGGCACCCAGTGAAGACAGTGGAAGACCGTCGTTTATGACAAGCAAGCCCATCGTTGTGTCTGGATCTGGCTGCGCCAATACAGCCTTGAAGGGCTCGAGCATCAGGTCCAAAATGTATTGTCGCTCAGAGTCATTGAGGGTGGTCATGAAGGCAAATATGGCGTTTCGACGTGCGCGCAGGCCAGATTTGGAAGAATTGCGTCCACGCCGGCTGATGAGCTTTCCGTACAATATGCGCATGATGGTTTGCATTAGCACAGGCTGGTCATTGATCTTGACATTATTACGAATCTCGTCGATACTGAGCGTCGTCAGGAAATCGCGAAATTTGTCGTCTTGGACCAGTCCTCGCAGATGGTCGGCATAGGCAGATACACCAGGATTGTTCCAGGCAATCAAACAGCCAAGCGCGGATTGCTGCATCCTGCCGTCGCCCTTGGCAAGCAGCTGGCTAAAGACAGCGTGCAGTTCGGCTGAGAAGGCCAAACTAGCAGGTCGGCGAATCTTGGAGAACATGGCGAGGTACTCTAGAATCTTTTTACGCGCAAAAGTTGTCGAGTCGCTCTCTTCATCGTCGTCATTGTCATTGTCCTGTTCCTGTCCCTGTGCTATGCGCGAGGCTTGAACTGCACTGTCTTCCACTTCTTCGCCAGACAGATCCACAAGCATGCTTGCCGATGAAGTAGCAGACTCGTAATCGCGACTTACAATCGACAGAAAGACTGGCACAATGGTTTTAGAGAACTGATCAACGACTGCAGGAAGCTCTGCAAGAACGCGAATGAGCATGCAGTAAAGGTTGGTGACATCAATGCGATCGTGATCAGACTGTGTTGCATCGACAAGCATGGTCAGCATGGCTTTGACAGGATGCTCGACGCTACGAATCGTCGCTTTCCAGGATTTGTTGAGTTTGCTGACGTTTGAGCATTCAAACAGCACTCGCTTTCCATATTTGCCACCCTTGTCGCTTTTGGCAGAGTCGCGGCGCCTTTTGTTAGATTGCTGCTGGTTTATGTCTGCATCTCCATCGTCTTCATCCTCGTTGTCGTCGTCGTTCTCATGTGTCTGATCGTTATCGTCGCTGGCAAGCCCAAACTGTACTTGCTCGATTCGATCTGTGCCATACCAGCCACCCCATCTGTCAGTAGCATTTCTCCAAACTTGTGCGTCTGATGCATTTTGATAGATGATTGATCCTACCTGCATCCTTGACCGTCATAAAAAGCTCAGAAAAGACTGTCCAAAACCTTTTGGCGTCAGTGTGGGCAACAATGACAAGCGTTTTGATCGCCTCGGGCCACAGTGGTGCAAAGTTGACGGCAAGTTGTGAGCAAGCAAAGCGCGCAGCAAC
Organism: Homolaphlyctis polyrhiza JEL 142; assembly: GCA_000235945.1. Taxonomy (NCBI): domain Eukaryota; kingdom Fungi; phylum Chytridiomycota; class Chytridiomycetes; order Rhizophydiales; genus Homolaphlyctis; species Homolaphlyctis polyrhiza. The sequence continues at coordinate 26,571 of JH393069.1, forward strand.
ACGCTCATACATGGCCGGCATGGCATTCGAATTCACAAGGGTCTCAATGCGACGAAGATGGATGGTTTTTTCGCGGAATGTGGCCACAGTATTCGGAGTGCGATCAATGTCTAGACATATTTGGAAGAGCGTGCATGGACCGTGTAGCGAGACATCCTTGATGGGACGAAAGGGGATCTGATCAAATGCGCACAGGATTCGCAGACTGTTGATGCGCACTTTAGTGAAGACAGAGCCGATGTTGGATTCAAGGATGTCAAAGACAGCAGGCAGTGCGCTTGAAGACAGTGGTGATGACTTTGACGGTAACTTGCCACTGCCGTCGCCGTTCTTTGCTACAGATTCGACGTAAGTGGCGATGCCATCGAGCAGCGTGTGGCTGGTTTGTGCAATCGGCAGCATGTCCGTCATGAAGAGCGACCACAAGCCAACAAGTGGAGCTGAAACTCTGACCGCACGCTCACATAGAGCAACCATGGCGGTGCCAGCAAGCGATTTGAGCATCTCGTGATGATCACCATCCGCAAGATTGCCTTGCATCTGTATAGTAGATCGCGTTACAATAGCAGAGTGAACGGCGCAAATGACAGACTTGAGCACTTCAATGACTTTGTCATGGGGAGCCGAGATCTGGGCAATAGTGGTAATGGCAGCAAACAAGATTCCGCACGTTTTGGCATCCTTTGAGTTTTGAATAAAGAAGGCAGAGAAAGCGGCATAGTTTGATCAAATCGTGTCAGCCAAGTCAGCATCAATCCACAGCGCACCAAGCAAAACAACGAGATGCTGCAGCAAAACCTTTTCAGTGTCGACTACTGTGCCGCTTTCAAAAACAGCATGCTTGCCAATAAACGCAAGCAGTGCATCGGCAATGTCTTTGGTAAACGACTGCGATACAGCAGCACCGGATTTTCGCGAAAACACATCAGTCTCTGAAAAGCGGACGAAGCCATACTTGTCCTTGAGCGTGTGTGAGATCTGATTCGAGATATTGGCAAACTCAGATTTGAAGAGTGTTGCCAAGAACTGAATGCAGCGGATTGGATGGGCTGTCCAGGCATGCTGCACAAAGCAGAGTGCGTATGGGAACACAAACTTGGCAAAGTGAGCGTACTTGCGCACTGAGAGATTACTGAACAATGCAAATCCAAGATCAATATCCTATAGGATTCACAAGATGCCATGGTATAGCGTGAGTTTAGAAACGCCAGACTTGCAGATAACAATTGCAAAAGAGCATCATGGCAGTGTGCGCTTACACTTGATGTGCACAGTGCCTCAAGGGTTAGGCGACCACGCAACAGAGCTTCTTCCATTGGTGCATATTCGATCAAGACGCCAAACAGCTTAACAAGCGCAGTACGGGCAGTCTTGGGTGCGGTTGCATCTGGCAATATCGATGCCTGCAGTCGATCGACAAGAGTGAAAATCGAAGCATAGTCTACAAATCCAACAGATGGTTAGAATACAGTAAATGGTGATCAACATAGCGAAAGCGATACAGTGCTGCATGCGTTCATACTGGTAATCTTTATGCCACTACGCAATCCTGTCAAGATTGTCAGAAGCGACATTCTAGCAGTCAGCCTCTGAAACGCTGCTGGCCTCCCCAGATCTGAGCTTTGACTGACATCGTCTATGGCACTGGCCGTGTGGCTCAAAACCGAGTCCCATATGTCTGCCATTGTTTCTTTTGTGCCATAGTGTCCGGTAAGCACAAACAGCTTATCCAGCATGCGAATCGGAGCCTCATTTTTGCGTTGTTCAGCCTTGGCAAGTGCAATCTTTGTAATAATCTCAAGATTCTGTGGTGCTCTGGAATGGAAAGCATTCTTGACTTGCTGCGATTGCGAATAAGTGTAAGTGGAAAGAGGGCAAATGACATCAGTGAAATAGGCACAACCAGTCTACAAAAACAACGAGTGCGAGTATCCACCTTGATAGTCTCAAAGAACACAAGGCTGATGCTTTCGAGATATATATTGGTCTCGTTCTTGAAGAGCGAACTGATGATGTATGAAAACACTTTGGTTTGAGCTGTGCCCTCACGAACTTTTCTGAGCAGGAAGCCAAACGATTCTGCAGAGAAGCTGCGCACAAACAGCTTGTTGTGCCGGAAAACCGGAATCATGAGGCTAGGTGATCAAATAACATGTCGTTGCAATAATCATGCAGTTGCAGTTATTCGGCAGTCAGCGAAACATTGTGGAACTGATAAAGATAATGTCTGAACCGTGAGCAATCAAAACACCTCACCTAAATGTCTGTTCAATGTCTTCAATCAGTTGCTTTGAGAGATACTTGAATAGGTATGCCATTGTGTTGAAAACAGCCTGTATATTGACATTGAACAAAACATTAGCCACCGTTTGTTTGGTTCGCATGCAATATTGGATCAAGATCAGGCGAGGATTAATGATCAAACCTCGACGAGTTGTGGATGCGATGTAGTTGCAGCAACCGCGACGATTGCCTTGAACAGAGAAGGAAAGTGTGGATAAAACTCTTCCTGAAGATCCTTGGCAAGTGCGACGATCAAGCTGCGCATTTCAGAACACAGCTGCAAGTTAGGAATGCGCGATGGATTCGGATATGATGTTTGCTAGATCGTAGATCGTAGATTCAATGCAAAGCAATGCAAAGCAAGTACTGACTGGAGAATTGGAACGGCAGCCTGAGTCTGTGGTACCGACAGATGGCGCACAATGATTGCAGCAATCTTTTTCTTGTGGTACAGGATCTGCATCAAGGACTCGGCATGCGGCTGGAGATCACGCACGCAGAGAGTGAAGTTTGCAGTGCAGTTGAGCTCGCTCCATTTATCAAGCGCTTCTTTGAAGAACGACTCGACATCCTGAATTGCAGCGACATTGGAGAACCATCAGCACGGCGTTGATTGAGTAGCAGCGCAGCTTACAAATATAATTGTTGTTGACAGACCTCTGAAAGCTCTGAAGCACGAGCGACTTTGTGAATAGCATCGAGTTTGATGTGCTGGATTCGCTCAGAGAACGATTGGAACTGTATTCGATTGGTTGATGGAACTGTCAGTCAAAGTTGCATGCTGGCACTAGCAGCAGGCGCCAAGCTGTTGATTTCGCGTGGTAAGCAGCACAGAGCAGCACCTTGAAGCGGTTTGAGCCGCCTGATATGTTGAGCTGCTTGACATCGACTTGGTCCATGCCAGCTTGCTGTTGGTTTTCTGAAGACCGAGCGAGTGAGAAAAAAAAGAAGAAAAATCGGCGTTGCTACACGGACCCACAAATCATTTGGAAATCATCAATGAAAAGCAGTAAATCGTAGTCCTCAGGTCACAGTCAATTCATCACATCGACAATCGCCATCGCCAAGGCATCTGCCACACACTATCTGTCTGTCTGACACTCCTCAATCCAAGTTCTGCTGCTACTGCCAATAAACACTTCAACAAGAACACAAGTCACATTCTGTGCTTGCCACTCATCAAATCCATGCTGCTAAACCAAGAACAATCTGTGATGCCAATCCAAACTTCATTTCATGCTGATCACG
>JH393070.1:20800-34821 GCA_000235945.1 Homolaphlyctis polyrhiza JEL 142
CAGCTACTCAGTCAGTACCTGGGCAGGAATTAATGGACAGAACCGAAAGCATGGAACAAAAGCTGCAGGACACAATCATGGAAAGGGCAGGCACATTCACCCAGTACCTTAATGGCCTGTTGCAGCAGCCGCTGACCAAGGAGCAATCCATGGCTGTGTGTGCAGAAGCAATGCAGCTGGACAATTCCGACTTGGTGCCCCTGTTACCACTCGGCCACACACTCGACTGGGAAGTGCTGTTCATCAAGAGCGACGGCATGGCAGAGGCGGCTCTCGACCATTTCCTGTTCACCGACGCCGCAAAAGCCTTTCTCGACGACCCAGAAAACAACTCAGATGACATTGCCGACAATATCGACAGGATGATCAATGGTGACAAGCAGGTTTCTGAATTCATGTATCCGTTGCTCAACGATGCACTCGATGTGCTTCTGTCGATTCAAGGATCGAAGCTGCGCATCAATCTACTCTGTCTTGCGGCTGCCCTGGGTCGTCTCGATGTTGTGCAGCAGTATCTGCCCAAGTTCGAGTTTGCGGATGAGGCTTCCTATAACCAGCCCATTCAGTATGCGCTCAAGTTCCAGCAGGCTGCAGTGTGGCGCTACCTGGCTCACAACTGCGGCACAGGACTGCTGGACATCAACGAGATCATTGCTTTGGGCAACGTTGAAGCTGCTCAGATTGTGCATGGCCGCTTTCCAGACAAGATCAATGGCGTTGATTTCTGGCGAGTCGGGACAAAGCACCAGCACAAGCATGACGGCGCTGATGCTGTATGGTGGCTGCTCGGCATCTTACCGCACAATCACAAAGCACTGAATCAGATCCGAGATGTGGCAGCAGCGTTTGGGTACTGGGACCTACTGCAGCACTGCATCGCCAACAATATCGGGCAGGACATCTCTGACGATGCCATGGAATGGGCGTCGCAGCATGGCAGACTTGACTCGGTCATCTGGCTGCATGAGCATGGATATCGTGGCACGGACAGTGCGATGCATTGGGCTGTGCAGTTTGGCCATCTGCATGTCATCGAATGGCGACACGCTAATGGGTACGAATCGACTGAGAATGCGATCGATGAAGCTTGCCGATACGGTCATGTTGCCATTGTCAAGTTCTTGATTGCGAACCAGTATGGCGATTGCACTTCGGAGGCGTTTGAGCTAGCTGCCAACAATGGCGACGTTGAGATCTTCCGACTGCTGTGCGACTCGTATCCTGACAGAGGACCTTCGAAGGATGACATTTTCTATGCTGGCATGTATGGACATTTGTGGATCCTTGAGACTTTCCTTGAAAGAACTCGAGCCACAACCAAGACTGCTAAGAAGGTTGTCCGCGACATGGAGAAGTACAAGTTCTATGGTATTGCCGAGTGTTTGAGCAACCGCTTTCTGTGATGGCAACTGGTAGTAGCTCTGTTTTTGATTGAATAAACACGAGACCGTTTCTTTTCAGCCCATCCAATAGATTAGTCTACTGCATTGGACCAGCATCATTGCTCCTCATCAGGCCTCAGAAAGACTTGAGCGAGTCTATGGCGGATTGCTGTTCTTGACGCGGAAGTGGGAAAAGAGAGCATTGAGATTGTATTGCATGCGCTGTGCAGCTCTGCAAGACCACCAAGAACAATTCCGACATCCAAAGGGATAGACAGCATTGTTGTTGTTGTCTGCAAGCAGCAGAATGAGCAGAATCAGCCGTTGATCTTTGAGTTTACAGACTTTCCTCGACTGATTGTTTGATTGGCCGAACAATCGATCAAGCTTCTTCCCACGACTGCGCCAATGCAAGAGATGGACAGCCAGCCCCGGCTCGCCAACGCTCTCGCCCACGCTCGCTCAAGCAGCAGTGTGAGCAGCGAGAGTAGCGGGAGTAGCGGGAGCATAGTGCAGCAGCTGAGGCAGCGAGCGACGGGGGCGCAGCACTCTGGGTCGTTGTTCCGTCGCCAAGTTGCCCAAGCGCAACCGTTGATGCGAGCACAAACTCTGACGCAGGCGAGAACAGTCGACTATTTAAACTCTTGTGTGCGATTCCCATTCCCATTCCCATTCCCATTCCCATTCCCATTCCCATTCCCATTCCCATTCCCATTCCCATTCCCATTCCCATTTCCCATTTTAACTAATACTAATACTAATACTAATACTAATACCAATGCTGGCTTGCTGTTTCTTGTTTGGTCGACTGTCTGCTTCAGGTGCTTCATGCGCACATGGGATGCGTCAATACTCTTGCGTGGTCTGCATCGGGCGATCTGCTGCTATCGGGCTCGGACGACACCCATCTGTGTCTGTGGGCTGTTGCTCCAGGCGCATCGTCGCTGCTGGCCAGATTCCCCACAGGTCACACTGCAAACATCTTCTCGGCACAGTTCCTTCCTGCCACCGCAAACGGCATCGTTGTCTCGTGTGCTGGCGACTCTCGTGTGCGAGTTTTTGATCTGCGATGGTCCACATCATCGCCTTTCTTCATGGGCTCGACTAAGGAACAGCATTCTGCTGAATCTGCAACGCTTTTTCGCACTCCGTTCTCTTCAACCCCATCTGACTCCTCACTCTCGACCGTAAATGCACATGTCACCGCTCGCAATCGACACCACTTTTCATGCCATAACGATCGCGCTAAACGCATTGTAACAGAACCCTACAACCCTCACATGTTCTGGTCATGTTCAGAGGACGGAACTGTCCGTGAATTCGATCTGCGATCACCCCACAGCTGCACTGGCCGCTCTCGTGCTCGTGCATCGCCACACGCATCTGCGCACACTGCTCACGACAAATGCCCCCGGCCTCTTCTGAATCTTGGCAGCCCGCTCAACTGCCTGACTATGAACCAATCAAATTCGATGCAGATCGCCGTGGCGGGCAATCTTAACAGTGCATTCATGTTCGATCGGCGGTTCATATCCAAATGTGTTGCGCAATATCGTCCCTCTGATCGCACAGTTACGGCTGGATCACACATTACCGGCCTTACATTTAGCGCAGACGGAACCGAGATTCTGGGATCGTGGTCAAACTCATTCTTGTTTCTGTTTGACACGGAAATGGCCACGACGCACAATGATCAGCATTTCCATTCACTTTCCTCCAAGGCTCGTGGGACCATCAAGAGCTTTGCGGAACCACAACAAAGTGGTGGTGCTAATGCGCACGACTCAGCAACGGGCTCAGAGGAAAATGCAAACAAAAGCGCTGGCCCACCTGCCAAGCGACCCCACTCAGCGGCAATGTCGGCAGCATCTTCGATGGCCAATTTGCAGGATTTCGACAATGCAGCTGCTCAGCACGGCGAAGCCGCCGCCGAGTCACTTCGCTTGTCACCTAAACATCGTCGCTTATCAGATTTCGGCACGCACGATGACGAGCAGCACGATGACACACAAATCATTGAATCGGACGATGGAGACCCTCTATGGGTCAATATCTCAGATGCGACAGGCAACTCGGCAGATACAATTCAAAGCAACGACGACGACGATGATGATGACGACGAAGCTGATAGTAGCGATGAAAGCAATCAACAAAATGCCAGAGATCTCCATGTTCAGATTTCAGAAGAATTCGTCGATAGTGATGAAGATGATAGTGATGATGACGACGATGATGATGATGATGATTATGATTATGGTGATGATGATGATGATGATGACTCTGCGAACATGAGCGATGATTCTGGAAACCGCTTCCAGATTTACGACTTTCTTCGTAACCCGTCTCTTCCAACTATTCCTGGCGTTTCCGGCTCTCCCGTGTTTGATGCCAAAGCTGCATTCAAAGGGCACTGCAGTGTGCAGGTACGTGTTGTATTTGTGCTGCCGGCTCAACGTAAAACAAAATAAGCTGATAGTATCCAACTGCATCTATAATGCCTGATTCATAACCATTTTGATTACTGTAGACGGTCAAGGATGCTTTTTTCGTTGGCAGCAATGATGCATATGTCGCATCAGGAAGCGATGATGGATCAGCTTTCATCTGGAGCAAGAAGACGCGCAAGCTTGTGCAGTTGCTCTATGCCGACACAGACGTCGTCAATGTGATTCAACAGCATCCATTCGAACCCATGATTGCAGTTTCTGGCATCGATAACACAATCAAGATCTTTGAGCCTGTGCGACCGCTTTCACTAGAATCTAGTTCTGGGGTAGAAGCCGAGGTACCGGATCAGAGCGTGTTTTGGAACGCCGAAGAGCGTGCATTTGATGTTGATGGGGCAGTGGAGCATGAATTGCAGGAACGTGTCGCACGACATCGACGTCAAGCAAGGGCAAGAAGACAGGCACGCCAGGCCGCTGCCAATGAACTATTTAACGAGCTCAATCTATCGGCCATTGCATCATCATCACCAGATGTCCACAACACACTGCACGACAATAGCAGTGATAGCCACCATGCTACCAATAGCCACGACCATGATGAAAATGACCAAGATGAAGACGATGAAGATTTGGACGACGATATTGACAGCGATACAGATCTAATCGGCGATGGATTTGGGTTTCCTGGTATGGGCAACTCGCGAAGCAACAATCCATCGCTCACAAGACCGTTTCCTTCGTTTGTGCACATTGGCAGAAATGCAGATCCAGCCGAGACTGCCCGAATAACACGATCGTCCAGTCTGCTGAATATGGCGCCACAAGTTGTGTCCATGTGCGAAACCCGGCGAATCGCTGGACTTCCTCGTCGTTTTATTGGTCGAAATATGCTGCTGAGACTCATTGATCGTGGTGTACCTGACGAACACTGCCATGTGCAATAGCTGTTGCATCCATCAATCCATTCCCCAATCCCTCGCTCTCCAAAGAAAATGAATAGCATGTATTGCAGTTTTGTATCAATCGCCACAGTTTCCCCAACTGAGATATGAAATGACAGGGCCAGGAAGTGCAACCGGCTCTGTTTCGACTAACGGCATTCCATCAGCATCGCCGCGCACCCGAAGCGGCTGCGCAGCTTGCGGCCATGGCGGGGCACACAACTCTGTCTACTACCGCAATTTCTTGAAAGCTCGCCGGTTGCCACCACCTGTGCACCGGCCAGAAAGCGAGCAGCGGAGCCATAACGACCAACACCAACACCATCATCATCATCATCATCAACACGAGCATGAATATGTACATGAACACGAACACGAGCATGAATATGAGCACGAACACGACGGCCAAGACGCTGGCAGCAACGACGACAGACATGTGCATGGGTATCCATTCGCACACATACGCCGCACGCCCCCTGCCTTTGAAACACCGGCGCTGTCGCCTGCCCACGCTCTATCGCATGCGCACGAGCATGTTCATGGCCATGGCACCCGCGCTGGCAATGGCAGTGGCGCTCGTAATGCTCGCACTCCAGGAATCATGCGTTCGGCAACGGTGCACAGCGGCATCAGCCACAACCAGCAGCATAGGCTGCAGCGGCCTGCGTCGGCGGCAGCACTTGGCGCATCTCGAGGCACACGCAGCCAAGGCGCTGTAACAGGCTCTACTCAGCCACTGGCTCAGCCTCTGCCAGCACACGGCCGCCTGCCACGCCGCAGCACATCGACATCGTTTGTTGCCTCTGGTTCCCAAGCTGTGGCGCTTGCGAGCGGACTTGGTGCACACAATACCAGCAGCAACAGTAGCAGCAACAGCAACAGCAACAATGAGCATGGCGATGGCGGCGGCGACGACGAAGATGATCCAGAGGCAATCGCATACCGTCGACGCCGCAGCTATATTGGCGCAACACGCATGCACACGCCACCGCCTCCTGCTGGCCGCAATGCTGTCACTCGCTCGCCCATCTACGATCCCCGCGACTCGCTTGATGCAAGTGCAGAACACCTTGAGCCGCTGCATTTTGATCTCGATGATCCAAAGGATGAGTTCCTGCTGGCTATAGCTACCGCCGAGTCGCAGCCCGGTACAAAGTCTCAGACTCCTTCGTCGGCAGGCTCATTGCCAGCCAACCGTCGTATCGGCGAGATCATGGCGGCTGCTACGCCAGCGCCATCAAAGCTACCCACAAGATCGCAGACGACCCAGTCACGCATCCCAGCAACTCGCACTCTTGCTGATCGCCGCTCGATCGCCGCTATTCCACAAACAGCATCATCCTCATCGGTCGCCACAGAGACCCCAGTCCGTCGCGCACAGACTTCTATCCCTTCCCGTGCTCGCGTCGGCCCAACCACCACCGTCCTTGACATGTCAACAAACAAAACAACACCCGCCTCATCAAGTATAACTCGGGTACCAACTACAACTACAACTACAACAACTTCAACTACCACAACAAAGCGTGTTTCTCATTTGCCAACTAAAAACAAACAGCCCCAAAACAGCAAAGCAGTGTGCCATCTGCTGCTATTCATTTTGGTTTGTGGTCAATCTGTCAATTGTCTGTAAATATACATGCTTGTCGCATTAGTCTGACATATTCCACATGGTCGTGTATTCAGATGCTGCTCGAGCGATCCGCAAAGTCGCACCCGTGCAACTCGTATCTGGCGACAAAGTCGATACAGCAGATGAACCTGCTTTGCAAGATAATCTTGCCGAGATTACTGAAGATGCTGTCGTTGATGAGACTGTTCAGCCTGAAGGTGCTTCAAACGAGCATGATTTTGAGATTCTTGTTGCTGCCGCTGCAGCTGAAATGGAGCACGTGCCTGAATCCGTTTTTGAAGAACAGCAGCTCGCTGATGATGGCGTATTGCATCACGAAGACCATACAGAAGATACTGCTGAAGCCGCGGCCGAACCTGAGTCGGAGCATCTAGTCGACGCCGAGTATGATCAAGCTGAACATCAAGCTTCTGTATTTGAAAATCATGTCGAGGCAGAACACGCAGTCGAAGAAGCTCATGCAGTTGACGAAGATTACGTGGCTGATCACGCACTAGAACCTGTCAGTGACGCAGTCCATGTCGAAGCTGAATCTGTCGACGATGGCAAAGTGGAAATGCATGTCGACACTGAAAACTATGATGTGTCTGAGCATGATCCCGAGATTACTGGCGATGCTGCCACTGCTGGTCCGGATACCCACGATGACGGTAATAATGATGGCGACCAGCAGCAGTCTCAACAACACGACCAGCAAGCCGTGCTGCAAACACAAGAACACGAGCATGATCCTGTGTTTGAAAGTGGTAGCGTGGAAGACGGCACGCGTATCGACCCATCGCAGATGGATCAGGAAGACGCTCATGCAGGATTCTTCCCCGACGAAGCCGTAGCAGTTCAGATTCCAGAAGATGTTCTTAACAACGGCATCGAAAACGCTGATGACATTGAATCTCCAGAAGAAATAGCCGAAGCCATGGAGCGGCAGCTTGAGGAGATGGTCAACGAAGCCTCACAGGACTCGGTGCTTCTGCATAACTCATCAACACCAGTGCTCCTGACTGCATCTCGCACTTATGAGCAAATCGATTCCACCGTTGGTAGCGTGACTGCTGAGAACAGATCCGAGTACGGCGGTATGATGCTACTCCAGGGTATCGATATTCCATCTGCGGCCGCTTCCAACGCTGCTCCATCAGGCGCAACGCACGGCGGGTTTGCGACGCTGTTTAGCTCACAGGCTACTGCGCTTGCTGCTGCTGCTGCGACAGCCGCTACTGGCATCTCGGCAGGTGTTTCGGCAGCCACTGGTTTCACCGCTGCAGCCACTGCAACAGCCGCTGCTGCTGCAACAGCTGCGGCTGGCGTTACAGTTGTTGGAGCTGCCGTAGTTGCTGTTGGCGCTGTTGGCGCAGCCGTCGTTACAGTCGGCGGTGTCGGTGCTGCTGCCGTTGCTGCAGGATCTGCGATTGCTGCCGCCGCAAAGTCAGCTCAGCATCCTGGCACACAAGCAACTCAACAAGACACGATAGTTTACTCGACTGCCACGGACGAGCTTGACGTGTTCAATCTGCATTCACTGCCTGCCCTTCCAGAGTCTCCTATCGCCGAACTGTCTGATGATGACGGCAATGACATGCACAGCTTGAATGGCATGAGCGACACTGAACTAGCTGATACTATCGAAGCCGTCGATGCTGGTAGCGATAGGGCCCCAACAGCGGAGCCGGAATCGCCCAGCATCAGTCTTTTGATGCCAATGGATGAGCGCAACGCAAAGCTATTTAGCTCACAGCAGCTGACGCTCGAGTCGTTTGCATCTGCCATCACGCCGCCAGAATCGCCACCCAAAGACGAAGAAATCATCCCTCCTGCCGTGTTGGCTGCTTTACAGGCTGCACGCAGACGCAAGTACCGTGAGCGAAACTGGGACATGATGCGCGATCTCACGGGTCTGATGCATCTTCTTGGAGCCAAATACGACGAGCTGACATCTCTCCATAGTCTGCTCTCGTCAGCCAGTATGGCTCTGCGAACGACTTCTGCATCGTCCTCGACCCATTTGCGTCGCGCATCAACTGCAGACAGCTCTGTCTCTGGTGTGAGCTCAACGTCTGGATACACAGCTGCCGAGCGTTTTGCCAACCTCAAGAGCGAGTATATCCACACTTCCCGCGACATTTACGACATTTCAAGCAACATTGTTCAGTCGTGGTCTCCTGTGGCCAAGAACTGTGACGATAAAACGCTTGCACTGCACTTGACCCGCGCATTGACTAAAGTTGAGGCGCTTTCACTGCAGCTGCGAACCGTCACAACGCGCAAAGAAAACGAGCCGTCCGATCATGATGGCCAGGCTCAAGTCCTCTCATGCGCATCCAATCTTGTCGAGGCTTCCCGTGGCGCCTTGCAGGATCTCGAAGCCGCGAAAATGCGACTCGGCCATGACGACGACGATATTCTGATTGTGTCGACTGAAGAGAAAACTGGACGCCCTCTCTCTAAACCGGTGGCGACCGTCAGTCCACTGATCCCAATGTCCAATCTGTCGCATCAGTGATCGCAATAAGCTCTTCGCTCACAGAGACGCAGGCGCACACCGTCTCTGTTTCCCTCTCCTTTCTTTTGTTTTTCCTTTTGTTTTTCTCTTGGGTACCCCTTTTTTCTTTGACTTCCTCCTTCATCTCTCTTGGATCGACATTCCACTCCACTCCCATCTCATTCGTTGCTCTGCTTCTGTCACACTGCGTGCTCTTCGCGACCTCATTGCTGTCGACCCTCCCCTTCTGCCATCTTTCAAAATCATTCTACTCAAACTCTTTCAAAAGCTCTGAAACTCTCACCCCCCTAAAAAGTAAGAAAGCCAGGGCACTATCAGCATTCCCGAACCCGATTTATCAGAACCCTAAAGTTGCGAGAATGAATGATTAAAACAAAAAGCGATGCAGCAGACTCGGTTTGATTATTCCACTGTTAAAGCTTAAATCCTCCTCTCACCCTTCTTGAATTTCAATGCAAGGGTATCACCACTTCATGGTCAGTAATATAAGCGGCCAGGTAAGCTTGACTTGCGTTTCCATCGAATTGGTGCCCAGTACATCCATAAACTTGCGGCAGAGGATATCCACTGGATCCTCTGCATCTGGATTCTGCTCTTTATAGGTCTTGTAGGCTGACCATGTTCGCAAGTAGTTGGCAATCCCTGTTATCGACCATGTTTTGGTCATTGCAATATCGGACGAATCGCTGGGAAACGTTTCTCTGGCAAAAATGACCATCCCATATGTTGTGAGTTTTGTTGCATTTGGGGAGCAAAGAGGCAGCGTGGGTGATGCAGCGGCTGAGAAAGAGTATAAAACTCTTGCTCTGCATTTTGGCCATGATGCATCATCGCAGAGTTTGTTGCTCACCGTTGGAAGACGCTGAAGGGTGTTGTGGAAAACGAGGGATCGCTGTAATGCGCGTCGAGCAGATATCGGCGCTTGTCCCAATAAGGTCCAAGAAGGCCGTGAGCGTATTCTTGATGCAGCTGCGTCAGCTCGGGATGTCCGTCGACGGTGAAATAGCTGTATCCCCAAATGGCAACTGTGCCCGACGGCTTCAGCGCTGCGGCGCAGTTGGCATAGAACTGCGGCATATCTTGGATCCGCGTGTCATGGGAGTCATTCGAATCAGCCAAAGCCGCTTTCGTCCTCTCTGGCCCTTTGCAGACAATGCAGCCCATGCTCTCTTACCAAGCCAGTGAGCTGCCTCTGCAACCGTAATCAGATCGATGCTGCCAGGCGCAATGACATCGGGAAATCGCTCCGCTCTCGAGAGATGGTAGGATATCTTTGGATGCTTTGCTGCCGAAGCAAGCATGGCTTCGCTGATATCCGTGCCAATGACTGATTTGAAGGACTCGGTGAGTCCCAGCGAAGCCTGACCTGTTCCACAGGCAACATCGAGTGCTGTATCGGTCGCAGCCTCGGCTTCAGAGTGGTGCACAATCAATAGTCCAAAGCAGGCGAGACGAATAAGGTGAGATGTCAGTTGCCGTATGTGTGTGTGTGTGTGTGTGTATGTGGCGGAATCGTTTAAGCTTACGGTGGCTGCGGTGGAACTTGAGGATATGGGCAAACAGCGATGGTGGATAGTCGGGTCTAAACGACGCATACGAGGCCGAGTTGAAGTCATGGTCGTCGAACGGCGTGTTGCTGGGCTTGGTGGTTGCCATTGTGCTGAATGTTCGTGCTCTGATTTGCGGGTGAAGTCGTCCAACAGCAAGCCTCGAGATTGATCTCATCGCAATGTCAGAATTATGTTGCCGTGTCTCTGAGATCCACGACCACGACCTCCAGCACCAGCAACACAGTCAAATGGAGTTTCAAGCTCATTCATTCATATGCTGCGACACCAAACAATGCAACGTCTACACAACCGGCACAGATCCACGTCGGGCATTCGCAGATCGTGGAGATTGTACATTCGCCTGTTGCTGCTGCTGCTGCTGTTGCTGTTGCTGTTGCTGTTGCTGCGAGAGTACTTCGGTCGAATTCTCGATATTTATACTGCTTTGTTGGCGCTTGGACGATACAGCCGAGCTCGAACTGTGATGATCTGTCGAGGTTTGCTTGCAGCCGTGTTTCTCAGCCATAACCCGCATCAGCTCTCGCTTGACAAACCTTTATAACCGACATAACACATACCACCACAAGCCGTGTCAGGTTCCAACAACAACAGCACACTCATAAACAACCAAAGAAACAAACAATCAATCAGACAAGCAAGAGAAATGGACTCACTGTTTCTCAGGTGAAGCCTTCAAATTGGATTTGATGAACATAAAGTAGTATGGAACAACAGCGATACCCATTGCACAAATCACAAAAAACGTGATCAAGTACAATCGCTGCAAGATCACAAGTCCAAGCAAGCTTGCAACGCATATACAAATCACATAAGCAGCTCCAATCAACCCCCATGCATTCTCAACCACATTAAAGTTCTTGCGGTTACGAATCTGCGTCAGATAGATGTACACAACCATGTTGAATGCGTAGCCAACAAACACAAAAGCTGTTACAGCGGCTAGTACTGTGTTGGCAGATCCCGTCGTGTATTTGAGCGGGAAGCAGATGATGATGGAGAGAACACCTGCGGCAAAGAATGCAATCAAGGGCGAGTTTTCCTTTCTGGTGGTGATCGCTAGCAGCGTTGGAAGATATCCGCCACGAGATAGACCATAGATGTATCGGCTAGATGTAAAGATGGTTGATTGGATGGATGCAAGTTCGGCAATCAGATTTGCAAACGCTAGAAGTTTGGTTGATCCGAGATTGATGTTGGTGTCGTCGTTGCCATAGATTGCACTGATTGCGTCCGAGTGCGGAAATGATGAGCCTGCTATGATGTTGGCCGTGTATTGCTTGACACTAGATGTGATGAGCAGTGTTGCTGTTGCTAGTACTCCTATTGTTGTCATTGCTGAAAACATGCCGCGTGGTGTGGTAGCCTTGTTGTCCAGTGTCTCTTCGGCGCAGACAGGAAGCACTTGTGTTGATCACAGTCAGTTATGCAGTCAGTTGGCAATCCAGTCAGTTGCACTGTCATGTTATGATGCTGTTGATCCACACTCGACAATCATTGACTCTGACATCACAGCTTACTCTCAAATCCAACATACAGATACAGTGCAAACGGCATGGAATTGATCACGCCTTGGAAACCAAACGGCAGGAATGCAGTCGATGTCGAGCCATCTGGCATAATGGTCTGGAATGCAAGCGAGAAGTTGACTTGTGGCACCTCGATCAACAGAAACACAACCAGAATGAGAACACTGGCAGCACAAAGCGCTGTATTGACCCAAATGAACATCTTTGGCTTGAAGCTCATCATCACAAATGCAACAATCGACAGGATCCACCAAACGGGCTCCGCTGAGCTGGATGTTCCGAGAATTTCAGAAACAAGTCCGCCTTTTTCATGGTTGCGTCAGAATCATCGACGGAAGTGTACCAGCCAGATGAGAGTCGTCTTCACTCACCAGCAGCCAGGAGAGTTTGCGACCCAGCACAGACAGTCGATATGGTGTATGCATATCCAATCACTGCTGCAGCACCTCCACCAACTGCCACATTCCGCACATACACCAAATACCCACAGGCAAGTCATCCATGTGTCAGTTTGAGCAACACACAACGCGCCACAGAGATCGCATACAAAACTCCGACAAGATGGTAGCAACTCACACGCCGCAAATGTATACGCAGCACATCCCGACGAAAACGGATACGATGCACTCAGCTCCACAAACGAGTTTGATAGCCCCGCCACCATCAATGTAATAAATATATGGGCCACAATCATGCTGCCAAATCCATATCCCAGACCAGGATTCGAGCCTGAGAATTCTCCGGCAAGCACATTGCTGACGATCAAACTCCAACTTTTCGTCATGTCGGTATCGTGTTGGTTGATGGCGTTGTAGTTACAGTTATTGTTTGTTTTTGTTTGATATGTTAGTGGACCAGTATCAGCCGTTGTGTTGAGTGCAAGCAGTGGCTTTGGTGTCGAACGGTAGAGTGTCAATAGCAGCATAGATGCCACGACTCACAGTCCAATAGAGTTGATATAGGCTTCAGGCAGTCGGCGTTGCTCTGCAAGCAGGAATCAGCACACAATCAGCATCAATTACAAAGAAAATACTCCGATGAGCCCAACTCCTGTCCTCCTTTGAAAGCCAAAAGGACTCTTTCCTCAAAGATAACGATCTTGCATCTCACCAAGATATGTATCGTCGACGATAAGCGATTTATCACGTTTCAGCGCATGCTTTTTGCCATGCGAATGCGAGCCAGACTGGTGTTGGGCTGGGTCTATCGATGAGAGCTCGGGACCTAGCTGCAGCACGGTTGAATTGTTTTGCTTTTCATCTGCCATCTTGGTTCTACTGTTACTTTGTTTTGATGAAAAGAGTGGGTGAATTTCAACGCGATGATTTAGCTTTTTCAGGAACTGGGTAGATCGACATTGATGTGTCAATATAATGAATGCTGGGCATACATCATTTGTGTTCATATCCACTCAAATCACAATTGCGAACAGCAGAACAGACTGATAGAGCGAATCAATTTCAGATTCATTGTAGAAAACGAGAGAATAGCATCTGTTTGGAGAGTGCCGATACTCTAATAGTAACGGACTCATCGACAGTAACGTTGTTTTAGGTTTTGAGGATGGAGATGTGCATCACATCTGACTCGTTTTGATTGAAACTGGCCCTATACCGAGACCAGACGTATTGGCCATCTTCTTGATTGATGAATCTCGTACGGCCGTAGATGTCCTTGTTACGCTGCTACTCATATCATTAGAGTGGATTCCCTGCTTGGCATTGATCGAGCGAGTCAGCTCGCGCCTCACAAACCTGATTTCATGATCACAACAGCATCGTCAAAACAACACACACAGATGTAACAGTGTCAGTATTGTGTGCGATCGTGCCATCAATGCCGTATTGCCGTGCTGCAAGTGAGACACATCATAGCAGTCACACTTACTCTTTCTCTGGTGACGACTGCAGGTTCTTCTCAATGAAGATCATATAGTACGGCACAAGCGCAATGCCTGCAAGTACAAGTCCAATCAAGATATACAGATACACTCGCTGCAACGCCATCAAGCCAATCAGAGT
>JH393071.1:0-12378 GCA_000235945.1 Homolaphlyctis polyrhiza JEL 142
GGGCAACTATCAAACAGCATTTCTCGCTGCACAAGATATCGTCGAAGTCGTTGAGGGAATGCAGCTGGCTTCATCTACACCACAACTGCTGGTTGCTGTCAAGGAAGCTTATGAGATCGCATCTCGAATGGATAGTAGGTCTGATATCGCTCGGCAACTTGGCGATAGAGTCAGCCTCTTGGTTGCCAAACTGTTCCATCCAAAATCTATTGGGAAATGAAAAGTTTGTTGGATTCAACGACCTTGATCTGCCATCAGTCTGGAAGCAAGCCTCGATCTTGCCATTGATGACATTTGAGAAGCAAGCTGAGTGCTGGCTGTCGTGTCATTTCGTGGCTCGCAACATCTGGTTCTGTGTCTGTCTATTATTGCTTGCAAACACTCACAAATATGGAGATTGTCGTTTGATTATTCTGATCAAGTATGTTTGTGTGTTTGTTGATAGACAGCGTACCTTATGCTGGATATCTGCAATGATATTGATTCATAAACACACTCTTTCCACACTATTTGCAATTCTGTGGTACAGTCACAGCTTCATTTCATATCGTAACCCGGATGGCAGCACAACACCCAGCTTGCATGCCCTTGCAAACTGTACAGTATCAACTGAGAAATCAGTGCTGCATGCAACGCCGACGATGTCTCTTATGCCATCCATTGTCTACTCCTCCATTCAATGCATGCAGCATCAGGGCCGGAAATTTCCCGACTCGATCCACAATCTGATTGATCTTGTGTTCTGTCATGCTATGCTTGCATTCGCATAGATACAGAATTGAGCCGACGCGAATGACTGCGTCCCATTCCTGCATATCGATGCCGCTCATGCCTCGGAACTTTCTGGCCATCACAAGAACTGGCTCACTACTGCTGAGTTCTTCGGCCAGGGAGTTCCGGACAGCGAGAGCAACTTCGACCTCCATCGCAGCATCCTACCGTTGACACCATCGTTATTCTTTGTTGTAGGCGTGGATGAAGTACTTTCCGCCTTCAATCAACTGTTCGAATCTGTTAGTAGGTGGTATCTGGCTGATCTATACATTCAAGACATCTTCTTTTAGCTGTCATAGATTGGCAAATGCTTGGGTTTAATGTGATGGCATACCTTGTAAATGTGTTGAAGCAGCAAAGATCTATCACTAATTCTTGATGTTATCGCCTTGATTATCAAGGCATCCTTATTCCCCTGATCACATTGAGCATGGCGGTTGCTCAAGGTCTTTAAGCTAGAGATCCAACTCAAGTGGAATAGTTTGATTGAGTAAGATGAATGCCGATCTAGCTGATGTCAACTGTTTTCAGTTGCCTCTAGATGTTTCACCGGTTTGCTTGCGTGAGATCTGCGATGTCCTGACTGGCCTGTGCAGGAATCTTGATAGTTGTGCCACCGTCAAATGAGCGAAACGTCAGCAGCACAGTATTAGGAGATAGATACAAGAGAATGCTCGCACAGATTACACTGCTGTGTTGCCACAGATAAGATCAGAAGACAGGAAATGGCGAGTTAATATAGCATTGCCAAGGCCCGAATGAAATAGCAGCAAAGTGTGTGAACGCATGGCAACAGCAGACGCAGTCTTTTGGAATTTAGACTGCAAGTACTGCTCTCAACGACAACGACAACGACAACAACGACAACGATGATGATGATTTGGTTTGATGTGTGAGAACAAGAATCACAAAAGTAACCGTCCGCATCTGGACAGATCTGCATTTCCGATACTGCGCAATCTTGGTTGTGTCGCGCTCGATCTGGACAATTTGATTGAGTGGTGGAAATGGCACATTAGCATTATTCAATAGTATCTAATCTATTGCTGTTGTTGTTGTTCTACAGCCTGCTGTCATCACAGACAAAAGGACAAGACAGATAAATCTCGCATCTGTGTTATTAACCAACCCTGGCATGAAAACTACATATTACCGCCAACAGCAATTTGTGCATCGTTTACAGCATGCTTGTGATAATACGAATGAGCAGGATGGGCAAGGCTCTATCGCAGCGACAATCGCAACCAGATTGCATAATCAACCTCCTGGTTGAGTTTTGGTTGTGGTTTTGATTGTGGTTTTGATTGTGGTTTTGTGGTTTTCTGCGACTTCCGGACAACACTGTTCAGCAATGTCCAGCAATGTGCCAACTCAGCAGTCTCGCACAGCAACAAACAGCAGCAGCAACTTGCAGCTCAAGAACAACTTGGACCAGCAACTAAGACAGTTTGGTTTGCTGAGTGGCTCGGTGCACCAACACTCTGCTGCTGCTGCTGCTGGTGGTGGTGGTGGCACTGCAAGTGCAACAGCAACAGCAACAGCAACATGGCAGTCACAACAACATCAGCAGCAACAGCAACAGATACCAGGCGGTGGCGGTGGCGGCGGTGGCAGACCCAAGATGTTTCGACCAGCGCCAATCATTGGTGGTACCAGTAGCATCAGCAGCATGGAAAGCATCGCACACAGCAGCTCAGTAAGTGCAGAGCTGCTTTGGAACCAATGAACTGTGACGAGTTTGTGCTGATGAGAAGCGTCGCCAGAACCAACAGCAACTTCATCATCATCAACTCCGTAGAAGCGATCCACCAACGAACGCAGCAACGAACGCAGCAACGGGCTTCAGTGCCGCTGCTACTGCGGCGGCGTCATCGTCGTCATACATTCAGCCGCAGCGATCGATCTTCGCCTCGGAATCGCTTGGATCCATTCCACCACAGCAGAATCGATTCACTGCGTCGACTGGAGCCTTTCAGACACCCGCATTCACCGCACATCATATACCACCAACAGCACCTGCAGTACCAACAGCACCGTCTGCTACAGCATCTATCGAACGTGTGTCGTCTGCACCATCTGCTGATCAGCGCAAGCGTATGCTGAGCACTTCGCCACAGCTTGTCACTTCACCAACATCAAACCTTGAAGCAAACTTCCCAACTTCATCTGCATCTGCATCTGCATCTGCATCTGGCACACTGCATTCAGCCGTGCTTTTCAACCAGGATATGCAGCATGAACAGTTGAAGCGTCTGAAGCACAATACCATTGATAGCAGTGTGTCTGTCGAAAGTATTGGTGCGATGGGACGTAGTGCAATGCCAACTAAAATGGCAGTCGCAGCAGCAACAACGACAACAGCAGCAGCAGCGACTTCAAAGGATTCCAGTAGCGATAAGCCAGATGCGCGAAGGATCAGTGATGTGTATTCTGAGATATTTGAAACAGACGATCTCGACGACATCAATGAATCCGTGCTCTCGCTTGTCGAAGTTGCTGTGAGAAAACTCCTCTCACTAATGGTTTTTAGTCCTTTGCAAGCGTGTGCATGTCGACTGACTGGATTCGTGTTTCTGTGATATCCAGGATATGGGGCTTGAAGAGTATCTTAAGGCTTCGCAGAGTAGCAAACCGCCATCGCAGCCGCAGCTCGGTTTACAGGAGGTGTCTCCATCTGCACTTGAGCAACACTCTAGATCTGAACCAAAACTGCTCCAGTCGCCACAGCATCAGCTGCAAGCGGATCAATATGATGCAGCAGCATCGAAACCAGCACCAGCACCGTCATCAGCATCTGTACTAGCACCCGCACCCGCACCCGCACCAGCAGCTTTGCTTTTTACAAGATCTGAATCGTCCATCTCGACATCAGTTGCTTCGGTTGCATCTGAACAAGCTGCCATGGCAATACCTGCTTCGGCATCGGCAGCATCAGTAAGATCGGCAGGATCAGCAGGATCAGCGGTATCTGCGAGTGCATTCAACCCATATTCGTTGGTGAGTGGAACTCAATATTAGCAACAGTGTGGTTTCTTGTAATCGCATCTCTGAGATGTCGTATTCCATCCGACCGACCTGTATTCATTAATACTGACTCACATCAACTCTAATACAATAACCAGCTACCACAGAGCGATTTGCAGACACTCTGCGCGCATGCGGAATCAGAGTATCGAAACATATCTGTGCGGCTTTGTGATTTGCTATTACTACAGCAAGCAACTGCTGCACCACAGTGCGCTGAAACTGTCTCGCTTATTGCCAAACGGTGAGATATAACCGCCACGATGGTTGACTGTTCTTGCATTGATATTCTAGCTTATATCTGACGGTCTCTGACTCATGTCATGCTGTTTACTGTAGATCTGAGATACATAGCAAACTCTGTATGTTGCAGGAAGCACTTGCAGCCATAAATCCATCTCAGCAACAGCAACAGCAACAACAGCAGCAACAGAGTCGCATTGATCGCTCCGAGTCTGATCTTACTGCTGCATCCACTGCATATCCATATGCAGCTATATCTCCATCTCCACGAACGCGACTTGAACAACATCAACAGCAGCAGTATAGCGTACAGTATCCTCCATTACCAGCGCAACAACAACAACAACAACAGCACCAGCAGAAGCATAATCTAGAACATAGAAACATCAGCAGTAGTAGCAAAGATCATGCTGATATCCAGCCGATAGCCCATCAAATCGATGATAACGATACAGACTATTCAGATTTTGACCTTGAGGCACACATTTATCAGAACGAGTGGGACCGAGGCATGTCAACACACGCACAAACGACTGAAACGCGACCGTCGTTCGAGGGGAAACCCTTGATCATGGATCGAACCATTGCACCCGCAGCGCAACAGGGATCACAGCAGCAGCAACAACAGCTACAGCAACAGCAGCAACGACCAACACAACTTGAATCTGATTTCCAGCGACAGTCTACTGCATTTGTGTCGCCATTGTACAATACTACCACCATGGATCCAAGTAACACCTACAACAACAACAACAATAACAACAGGAGTAGTAGCAGCAGCAGCAGCAGTCATTCAATGGCTGTCGTTGCTTCAGGTCCATCTCGGATCAGCAGCATGCCACTCTCAGACTCCTCAAACACAAACCAGCAGCCATCACGGACGACAAACGGCGGAGGTAAAAACAACAACAACAGCGAGACATTCCTGCATTCCATAGTTGCAAACACTTGTACTCTCTCACAATCAGTCTTGTTTCCTCAAACTTTTTTGGGTTGACGCATACTTATCAAAACTGGCCTGGCTTGCTTGATGGTTTAGATTATCTCAACTCAAAAGAGACCTTTCCATGGACAAAGCAAATCTTCAAAAACCTACAGTTTACATTTCATCTCTCTGAATTCAGACCGAATCAACTTGAAGCAATCAATGCAACGCTTAGTGGCAAAGACTGCTTTATTTTGATGGTAAGACTAAAATACTTGGATTCGGGGTGGTGGTGGTTATGGTGGTTATGGTGGTGGTTTATGTATCTGTGTGTATGGGGAGCGATGTATAATACAATGTGTTGAGCTGATTCGATTGATTGTTGCAGCCGACTGGTGGTGGCAAAAGCTTGTGTTATCAGTTGCCAGCTTGTTGTGATAACGGCACAACCGTTGGTGTCACGGTAAGAGCAGCATCCATCATTGTATTACCATCATCGTGTGGAGAATATATGGATCTGTGTGTGGGCTGTTTAAAGCCATCATCATTAACATCATCAACCAAACGCCAAACTGCCGATTATTTGTCACTTGATACCTCATCACCATGACCCTTGCAGATTGTCGTGTCGCCACTGTTATCGCTGATTCAAGACCAAGTGTCGCGACTCATCAGCTTGAATGTCTTGTCAATTGCACTCAACAGCGATATGAATGCCGAAGAGAAACGCTGGGCATTCAATCGTAAGCCTGCAATCATTAGCAACGCGCCATGTCTTGTCAAATCTAATCACAAACCAAGTCTAAACGTGTTGTTTCTTGATATGTATTTGTCTGGATGTCTACACTGTCTTTAGAACTCAACAATGAGCCGATGAATGTCAAGATGTTGTATGTCACACCCGAAATGATTATGCGCAGTAGTCGGTTTCAGGATACCTTGAGAAAGCTGTATCATCGAGCGCGTTTGGCAAGGTAATTATCAAGAATGACGGCTTTTTGAATATCGCTTGTTAAGAGTGCAGCATCTTTGATGTATGGGAAGAGAGAGAGAGTATGTGCGTGCATGTGTGTGTTTAGTATGAGGGACAGCTAACAACGTGGATGAACTTGCCTGTTTTGGCAGATTTGTCATTGACGAGGCACATTGTGTCAGTCAGTGGGGCCACGACTTTCGACCAGACTACAAGGTTGCTCTCTACTCTGTTGTTTTCTAGGAATGTAGTGATGGATGCAGGATTGTCCCAGAGTATCTCACAATCACTATGCTGTTTGCCGATTCAAACATATCCAGGAACTGTCCACGTTGCGTGATCAGTATCCTGGTGTTCCTATCATGGCACTCACGGCAACTGCCAACGACAAGGTCAAGAGTAAGTCGTATGTACTTTGATTACATTGTGAGAGGGGCTGTGCAGTAGCTGTTGTTGTTGTTGTTGTTGTGGCAATCCATAGTCTTCGCTCGGGACATACACTCCATCCCTCTGCATGTTTGATTGTTTCAATTCTGACACTCCATATCAATGCTGCCCAAAACAATGATCATCATCACAAGTGGACATCATCGAAGTACTCAAGATCCGCAACTGTGTCAAATTCCAACAGAGTTTCAACCGATCCAATCTTCGCTACGAAGTACGACAAAAGGACAAGAAGATTGACGACAGCATTGTTGAGTTTATCAGAACAAACTATCCAACAACTTCTGGCATCATCTACTGTCTATCAAGACGTGCGTGCGAGGAAACTGCTGCTAAACTCTGCGCAAGAGGCATTCGAGCTGGCTTCTATCATGCGGGATTGGATAAGGAAGATCGTGTTCGTATCCAGCGCGATTGGGCTAATAACACTATCTTGATTATTGTCGCTACGATTGCGTTTGGAATGGGTAGGCTACTTGATTTCTCCACACATATGCAACTGGATCTTGCTTTTGAGGGACCGCGAGGGTGCTGCATATATCTTGAGCATGCACACAACAGAACCATTGACTGTCAACCGTTGGGTTTGTGTTGTTGTGGTGACTAGGCATTGATAAGCCGGACGTGAGATTTGTTGTACATTACTCGATCCCCCAGAGTCTTGAGGGTTATTACCAGGAAACTGGACGTGCTGGTCGCGATGGCAAGGATTCTGTGTGTATACTCTATTACAGCTATCGAGATAAAGCAACGGTATGTTACATACACAACAACACAAACTCGCTTGTATCTCATGTGCTTGTTTGCATTGAGCGAGGCGTTGGCTGTGTTGGCTGCGTTGGCTATAGCAGCTTTCGCTTTCTGTCTCGCTGCTGACTGTGTCCTGTATAAATCTGTCTTGTTACTTGCGATGCAGATTGATTTCCTGATTGATGCGGGCGAAGGCAATGCTGATCAAAAAGAAGTATGTTATGCGTCCCTCTTGGTTTCAGTGTGCATGAGCTGCTTGAACTGACGCTTGCTGGCATCTGTTGTTTGACAGCGGCAACGCAGCAATTTGAGACAGATCATTGCATACTGCGAGAATCTAGTCGATTGTCGACGCCAGCAAGTGCTTGCTGTAAGTTGCATCCTCTCCCTCTTTCATTGGTACATGTGTGCCTTGATTATGAGTGCTTCCATTCTCTGTGCCTGTCTGTAAGCTTGTTCCTCATTGCTTTATCAACCTGTATGCTGTGGATGCTTTGATAGTACTTTGGAGAGCATTTCAATCGAGCGTCGTGCAAAGCAACCTGCGATAACTGCAAACGCGACACGTCAGGCGATGTCACCAAAGACGTGACAGACATCGCCAAGAGCATTGTTCGGCTTGTGCGTACTCTCAGCAAGGAATTGGTCACAATGAATCACTGTGTGGATGTCTATCGTGGCATGCGGCATGCCAAGATCATGAACATGGAACATAACAAGCTGGCTGAATACGGTCAAGGTATTGCTATCCAAATGATTGAGGCTAGGGCTCTATCCATCTTGCTTTGAACCTTGATTTTTACGGGCAATCTAAAGCAGTGTTTTACTGACTGTCACATATCACTCTCAATCGTTGGTACTGCTTTTGAAGGCAAGCATCTGAAGCGAACTGATGTCGAGCGACTCTTCCGCATGCTGGTCACAAAGGATATCCTGAACGAACGATTCGAGAACAATGCGAGTGGGTTTGCCAGTGGATACATCAGGCTTGGAAGCAAGGCATACGCACTCGAATCTGGACGGCTTAACATCGAGTTTACGTTTATCGAGGATGTGAGCGATGTTAGGACAAGCAAGCCTGGTCAAAGTACTGGCACCGCAGGCATTGCTACTACCGCTGCTGCTGATGGTAACGGCGGTGCCGCTGCAAAGGGAGCATCATCACGCACAGCAAGAGCTCGAAGCAAGAGTAATAACAATCAGAACAGTCTCGACCAAGATAGCGATGTCATTTGCCTGAATGGTATGGACGACATTGATTGTGAACCCGATGAGGCCGACGACCTTGCCTTTTGGGGCGATATGGATACAGTCCAGGCTGCCACCAAAGCAACCATGTCGCGGAAACGCGCCAGCACTGATCACAGTCGTGGCGGTGCTCAGCACATTCCGTCACTATCGAGTCTCAAGCAAAACTGTTTTGATGAACTGTCGCGCAAACGGAATGAGGTAGATCTGTGATGGGCATATGCAGCTGCTTTGACTGGATTGTTGTCGTTGTTGGTCAGTGTATTAACTCGTGTGATTCCGACTTGCTGCTGATCAGACGGCTGCGAAGCTTAAATGCCAGACCAACACAGTTTTAACCGATGCAGCACTGCGCAACATTGTAAGCTTTGACCTCGCACTTATACTTGGTGGCATCCCAATAGAACTGCGTTGTAACAACTGTGATTGTATTGACACGATCCACACTGAATCTTGATTGCCGACAGTCGAATCATCTGCCGGATTCTATCCAGACCTTTATCAACGTATCTGGCATGGACGATACCAAGTTCTTAAAGTTGGGACAAGGGTTTTTGACTATAGCCAGCCGTTATGCCAAACAAGCTGCCACTGCAACAGCGGCTGCTTCTGATGTCGAGGAAATCCAAGAAATCACTAGTTTGAACAGCAATCGGCCAGCACCTGGCAAACATCAAGCAACGCTTTCCAGACATTTTGGTGTGGCTGCCCAAGGCACTGCCCAAGGCACTGCCAAGAGTCGTGCATCCGGATCCACTGGCGGCACAAATGCTCAATCGACTTCCTCAACTTTGGCATCTGCTAGAAAACGGACGCCTGCTGCTGCTGCTGCTGCTGCTGCTACCACAAGACAAACTCACAAGATCAGCTCAATGACACTTTGATAATCCTATTCTCTCTATTCCTGCATCCAAGATATATATCATTAGTTTCAACATCTGGCAAACAGGCAACAAAACAGCGGGAGGTTTTCTAATGGATCTGCCCAAGCAACCTGATGCTAAGAACGCTGATTGGATGCTGCTGTTTCCGTGGGCTCTATTGATGATTCATTTTCTTGGCAGAGAGAAGGGGAGAGATATGAATGCCGCCATTGATGGTTTTTTGATTGTCTCTGATTAATGGGGAAGACGACGATCGTTTGCCTTGTTCTAAAGACGATGGATGGTTTCAGCGTCTTTGAGTGCAGGCAGCTTGTCCAAGTTGTCCCACCACTTGTACAAGAATGTCTCCACAATAAGACGGAACCAAGGGGTCAGTAGGATGCCCTTTTCGTCTTTAGTTGCGATGATGATCGTTGATACAAGGTCGATCGAATTAGCCCGTGGCTTGTTAGTTGCAACGTTTTGATCATACAGGATTGGCGTAAGTAGTGTCAAAGCAGTTGTAGTTACCTGCAGTTGCAAAGATCTCCTTGAGTTCATCTTTTGTGACATATCGAGTAGACTTGACTTCGTTGGGACTTGGGTTGAGTGTGACTGGGCCCTGGAAGATGAAGATGTAGTCGACTATCAAGAACAGTTTTTTGGGAAGAGGTTGTTGGGTAGATCTATTGGTCAGCATTGCACGAGTCGAGCTGAATGGCAGACTGATGATGGATGATGGATGATGATGACGGCAATCTGAGCAAGGAGCACATACTTTCGTGCTCGCCCCACAGTCCATCCGAGGGTGCGAGATAGTGGATACGGGTCAAGAAATGGAGTTTATCCAGAGGAACCTCGTGAGCAGGGATGCCCAGTTCGTGGTCAAGCTTGCGCTGAGCAGCACGACGAGCGCCTGAGCAATGACAAAGAACCGGGAGTCAGCACGACCGATAGGGGGAGCACAGCTGATTAGTAGCAAGAGGTTGAATACAGAGATGCGCCGCACCCATCTGGTCAAGCTCGTCGATCTCGTCAGGGACCATGAGGGGATGCGAGCAGCAGGTGTTTGTGAAGTAGCCGGGGAAGGTGATCTTCTCATCGGCGCGCTGCTGCAGCAGCAGCTTGCCGTCGTCGCTGAAGACAAAGACGCTGAATGCGCGGTGCAGCAGCCCCGTGCGGATGTTCTCCATCAAGTGGCATTCCTTCTTGCTGCCGCCTCGCAGCGGCTTGTCGTTCTCGTCAACCACGATGCACATCTCGCTCATCAGGCGGATCTGGTCATCGTCAGCCAGTCACTCAGTCAGTCACTCAGTCACTCAGTCACTCGGTGAGAGAGAAGGAAGGAAGGAAGGAAGGAAGCGGCGTCATGCGCCATGCGGCAGGCGCCATTCTCCATGAGGTTCGACAGCACGAGCAAGAGGTCAGCGCAAGGAACAGGGAACAGACCTGTTCAGGGTCGTATGCCGACCAGTCGAGTGGAGCAACAGTCATTCTTGCTGGTGCACAACGGACAAAGTGACGATGGGAAGCGAGAAAGGGGCGACCAGGTGGCGAGACAAGCGGCAGCGACAGCGGCGAGAGTCGGGTGGGAGAACGTTGAAGCAACTTGCGAAAAAACATTTTGGTTACAATCGACTTCTCAGCCAAAAGTCTGCTTTTCAGGATCACTTTGTCTCTGCCAAGTGTCCAATGGTGTTTTGTCGCCAAAACCATCGACAGCATCTCGCTTTCCATCCAACATCAGAATAAACACTGCGCTCGCTTCAACATTGGACCCTCAAGCCCCGCTCATTGTCACTGCTTCAACCCAGATCATGCTGCTGCCTGTTCATCTGCTTCAATAGATCCACTTGCTGCTTCACCAACTTCATTTTCAACTCCTGCTCAAGGGCAGCGAGGCGTATCTGCCAACGAGAGAATGCCTGGAGTTTCTTGACCAACTTGATCTGCTTGGAGGTGGAATCACTGATCCTTGCAGAGCCTGCTGCGACCACAGTTGGCGGGAACATGTGGTCGAGCAGCGTGATGCACTCGTCGGTCAGACTTGGGAACCTGGCTATGCACAGCTGTCTTATGGCGTGCCTGTGCCTGTCCTTTGTTTTCGTATTGTTGTTGAAGGACGATGGGATTTCGCTCTGTTGGAGAAAGTGAGGGACGCCGTGCTGCTCAAAGCGCCTCGTGAACAGCTACAGCAGAGCCTTTGCTGACTGATGCTGGTCAGCCTTCCATGCTTCGTAGATCATGGCTCTGGTATGTTCGTGCTCGAAGGTTGAAAGCGTCGATATCATGTTGTGCACTGTGTTGATGTGATGGTGTTTGTGTGATAGGATGAACTGAGATCTGGGACAAACACAAATATGAAGCAATCAAATGGGCTTCGCCATATTCAACCAACCAACCGAGATCAAACACAGTACACAAGAAACACGATGGCAAGGTCAAAGTACGACCGATTCAGTTCAAACTTGGTGCATTCTGTTCGTCAAAGGAAGGGCTTTCCATTAAACTACCATTCAGCCGCATCGCTCTCTTGTAGCCTGCTGGAAGTGAGTTTAAGCATTTTGTCGAATTCTTTGAAGCAGTCGATCTCAGTCATGTCCCAACGGATTTTGAATTTGGAAGCAGGGCTCTATTCGCAGAGACTGCCACTTCATTATTATCATCAGTGCAAAGGGCAGAAGCGTGTCAGCTTGTCAAGCCCGGCAAGCCTCTCACTGGCTGGCACAATGCATGGCAAAGCAGCACGAGCCATAAGCAGATAAGATCCAGTGGCTATAAAGCCGATGCCACTTTCAGCCAGAGTCAAGAGAATGGAAATGATCCAAGATTGGTTTAACTGCAAGGAAAGTCTGTATGTGCCACACTTGATATGCGACCTGTGATAGACCCTTTATTGTTCTTACTGTTGTGTTGATTAGTACCATGCAATCAATACAGCACCGAGCAGTCTCCACTGAATTAGTCCAATGGTTGATCTAATGACACGAAGTGTAGTTGGCGAAGCAGCAATCATCCTATCAAACTGGATCTCCACATGACAACAAACGCCATTCCAACAACAACATATATGCAAAGCCACACCATATCAATCATATACAAATCAGTTTATTCATACAAGCTCATTGAAC
>JH393071.1:16609-38866 GCA_000235945.1 Homolaphlyctis polyrhiza JEL 142
CTGCTCAAGCGCCTTGGTAGCTTTCTTGTATTTCTGTGATAAATGACGCTCCTTTTCTTTCATCTCGATCTCGGCACGATCAAACTTTTGGAGGTCGGCTCTGGCGCTAGTTGCTTCCTCCTCAAGTTGCTGCAGGTTTATGGTTTGCCAGAGCATATGTACATGCACAGATAAGAACGCATTCTGTTGCAAAGGCAGTAGCACGCTGACACATTGCACAAACCTTGAGCTCGCTCTGCATCTTTTTGAAAGCAGTCTCGATCTCGTCGGCCTCGGCATTCACAGACGTAAATTCAGTTTTTTCAGTGTCGTGGGCAGTCTGGATTTGCTTCTATAAACTCAATCTAGATCAGTCGCGGTAATATATATATACCAGGAGTGTTTGATGTGTGATGAAGGGGCTTACCGCATCAGCCTCGAGTTTCTCCACTGCTGATTCAAGTGATACAAGTTCGCACTGGAATTGCTGATTTTGATAGAAAGCAATCAGGTTTTCCGTCTGGATAAACTCCACAGCGCAGTCTTTCTTTTCCTAAAGCATCGATCGTAGCAAGTACGGGTTTGGTGTGAGCGTACTGTTAAAATGTATCTGCATGGCAAGCATCGAATCGAGTACAGCAAATGGGCCACTATTAACCTCGAGCGTGTCGCGTTCGTTTTGGATGATTTTAAGTCGCTGAAGCTTTTCTTCACGTTCTTGGTTACACTCCTCGAGCAGTTTGCCGGCATCTTCAATCGCTTGTTTGTAATGGGCAGTGCCGATGATATCTTCAAGGTACTCAAGCAGGCCATCCTCGTGCTCCGTCTGTGCCTTTGGCTTCATCAGTGCAATAGACTCGACTTCGCCCTTGAGAACCATGATACATTGTAAGCTTGATCTGAACCAAGACACCATTCGGCATTGTAAAGTGATCTAAGGAGATACAGTACATACCTGCAGGATAAGAAAGCGCTTATGATCAAGGTCGACGCCTTTTCCCTTCAAGAGCTGTGTGACCTGTGTGTAATTGCTTGAGTGGCCATTAATCATATACGAGCTTTTATCCGACTTCTTGTCTCCTTGATTTCCCCGCTCAACCACGCGCGAGATGATAATCTGAGAGTTGGGAACCTCATGATAATCGTCGGTACCCGGCTTGTGGCAAGCATGGTGCAAAAGAGCATTGTTAGTTACGCAGCCCCGTATAGGTGCACGATAGCCTCCGAACTCACGATATCGATGATCTCTTGGAAATGCACTTCGACTGAACATGAGTCAAAGTTTGGGAACGCTGCCGAGTTGTGGATGAGATCGGCGAGCCGACCTTGGCGCATTTTCTTTGCCTTGAAGCCAAAGACAAACAGCAGCGAGTCAATGACGTTTGACTTGCCGCCATTGGGCCCAACAATAGATGTGAACGACTGTGATTAATGGACAGCAATCAAATCGGAACCCAAGAAAACAGGCGCATTAGCGGCAAGCCAAAGCAGTCTCCTCTTGGAAGAGTTGGCACTCTGGTTTCAGGAGTAATACAGATACAGCCAAGTGCAGATGCTTTATAGATGCACTGGGCGGCAGAACCTTGTGAAAGGGCCCGATCTCGACTCGGCCCGCATAAGACTTGAAGTTGTTCTGGACAATCTTTACAATCACAAGTCGAGGCGACTCGGTGGTGCTGTCGCTTGGATGGCTTGAGAAAAGGCTTTCATCAAGCTGCTGCTGCTGCTGTTGTTGTTGCTGTTGCTGCTCTTCGTATTTTATTGGCGGCAGTGGCACTGCGGCACCGCTGCTCGCACGGTGCATGTGGGACAGCATCACTGCGGTTTGTCGTCGTCGCTGCTGTTGTTTTCGTTGTTGCTGCGGATATTCGGACAAGAAACAATCTCCAAAACACACTCCTTCATTCACTCGTTTGCTCGTCGCTTCACTCGTTTGCATCGGTCATGATGCTAATAAACTCCTGCTCGTTGACTGCATTCATCACAGACACGGATTCAAGAGTCAGTGTCTTCTAATATCAGTTATACGGTTCACCAAATTGCTGAGCTCGTTTCGACCCGTGCTTACTCTCGCCATCTTGATCCAGATCAAACTCGTCTATCATCGCCTGCAGTTCCTCGTCGTCCAGATTCTCGCCAATCTCTTTGGCCACACGGCGCAGATTTCGAAGTGAGATCTTGCCTGTGTTGTCGTCATCGAAGAGCTGGAATGCCTTGCGGATCTCCTCAAGAGGGTCGCGGTCAAGGATGCGCTCTGTCACTGTTGTCCAAGTTGGATTAAGCCAGACGCAATCGGCATTGGTCAGCCAATATATTTGCGCAATGTGAACAGCGTATAACAAGCGACCGCTAATAGTTGAGCGAGCGATATATAGATCTACGCACTTGTGCATAGTGGGAACAATGGCGATAATACTTACTGACTTTGCTGAAGTCTTCAAACTCAATCAGACCATGGCCCTCCTTGTCATAGTCCCGCAGAATTTTGAGAACTTCTGCTTTCTTGACGTCAAACCCCAATGCTCTCATTGCGACCTGTTTGTTGCGCATTGTGCAAGTTGAACAGCAGCGTCAATGTTAGGATTCTGTAGATTCTATTGCTCTGCTATTGCGCGGCTCTACAACAGTGCGTGCAGCTGCAGTTGCATCAGCTGACAGAGAGTCCCAATGGTTCACAGGATTTCATGCATTGCTGCAGCATTAAGATTGTGCAGTGCCGTAGAGAAAGCTTTGGGTCTGGTGCTTTATGTTGAAAGCCAGAACTCGGACCTTGAGTTCGTGAAAGTCAAGTGCGCCATCCTTATCAGTGTCAAATAGCTCAAAAGCTTCTTTGATTTCCTGCTTCTGCTCGTCTGTAAGCTCTGGGCGTGCTGGCCGACGCTTAGTCTTCTGTTGAGATGCGAACAAGCTCATGGCTCTCTGTTTGTCGTGACGTATTGCTGGCTGTGCTGCTCAAAGCGACTGAATCTGTCAACGCTGTCCGATTGGGGCGAATCGTCATCAGGATCGCAAACTCGCGCTCCGATTATCACTCTCATCCAATTATAGCATCTTACAAAGTGATACGAGAACGCGCAGTCATGGGGCCATGGGGTAGTACATGCCAGCGCAGCTATGTGATGCGGTGTATAGCATGCCGGTTATAAGAAATAGACTCTATACCCTAATAATCCATGAAGACATCAGGCAGTTTCAAGAGTGATCTCGTCACTCTCCAAGCCATATTCCTAATCCTCGTCTTGCACTCATCGCACAGCAGATGCTCGATGATTTCGCCGTCTTTGAGAATCGAACTCTTTTCGAGGCACTCATGTTTATGACATTGATGCAATGTGAGCCGGTTGTTGCGCCGTGATGTGATGTGAATGCGCATATCGACTCAATGCACAATGTAGCGTGTTTATGATCGCAGGAATATGGATCTACTCGAGTTGATAGTTCGTCTCAAGTATATTGCCGACGACGATCAACTGTCTGCCCATTAGACATCCTAACTGTTGTATCCACAGCTGCCAGGGTCGGTGCAAAGCTATGAATATTGATGGTCAGCTGCAAGTTTCTCGATCACTGCCACCTCTGATTCGCTCTCCTTCCTTCACTCTCTCGTCACTACATATTTGTTACTCTGGGTTGCTCTGCCGATTGACTTTGATCATGTGTCACTCCTGATTTGCATCCATCTCCATGCATCTTGGCTTTTTTGTCCTCATTGTATGACTTGTCCATCGTCGGGACCATGATCTTGGCTGCCCAACTGCGGCCCCGCATCCTGTGCTTATTGCTCAAAAGTAACTTGCAGTTCCATTCATTTCATCACCAACTTGGCTTTTCGATTGTCGCTTCCCATTACACCGCAGCAGGATGAACAAGCTGGCGAATATGGCCATCCTTGTGTGTCTCGACTCCAGTTTTGATCCAGTCTCCTGCCTCACAGTGCGGCAGTGGCTTCTCGTTGTGCTGACCACGTGTTGTGCTCACAAAGTCGCGATCATCGACCGAGGGCACATAGACGTTTCGAGGGCGGAAGTCTGATCGTCGCACGATTGATCCCGTTGGTAGGAAATCTGACTTGTGTGTGCTTGTTCCTTCAAACTTTGACTCATTTGGAACATATACTGGTGTCGGATGCACATATCGCTCCGCACTCTTCACCTGGAATGTGTCCTTGTACGTTGTCATTCCATCAAACCCGGCACTGCTCGGATGGTATTCGGCCTTGTGACGCTGATAGCGTGGAGGCAGTTCCCAGACCTTGTATGCTTCCTTTGTTGTCGATACTGCCTCAAACTTGCCACTGCCATCTGTTGTGCGTGTCTGTGGTGCACGAACCTGAATTCATGGTTGTTTGTTATATCAATGGAACTTGATGAGTGAATGCTCTTATGGGGTAGTTTGTAGTATTGTTGCTGAGCACAATGTAGATCCATCTCTTACCAGCTCGCGTTTGACTTGGTGGCCAATATAGGATGCGGCCGTTGTCGATGTAAAATCACTGTGCACACCTGCTGCGTCAACTAAAACATGATTGCGTATCCAAATTAAACATGATGATTTGGTCGTCTGCCTTCTTACCGGTCTTCTTGGTTGATAGTTGGTGGTGCAGCAGGCTTGCGACGAGTTGGGATGTTTGTCACCTCCCATTTCTTGAAATCCTCAGTCTGGGTTGACATTCCCTCGAATCGAACGTCCGATTTCACATACGGCTGCTGGTGACGGACATAATGTGGTGGCAGAGGAAACCCAACATAGTCTGTCTTGGTTGTGGTCGCGCCGTCAAACGTTCCTGATGTGCTGACCCATGGTTCGCGCTCCTTGCGCTTGGGAGGTGCAATGCCAGGCCATGGTCGATAGTCCTGTCGCTGGGTGGTTACAGAGTCAAGCGTCGAGTCGTTGGGTGCATACATCTCCTTGCGAGGCTGTGATTGCAATCAGTGTTTCGATGTGGTAATAAGGATTCGATGGCCGACCGATTTGTTTGGATGAGCGTGGAGGAACATTGTAAAGCGCCGAGTGTTGGTTTTAGCGATCATGTGAGTTGTTTAAAAGAGCGTGGATGTGCAGCCAGAAATGGGTAGGCATTAATGCGTCAGCGTATGCAAGTGGCAAAAAGTATCCTTGTTCAGATACTGCAGAACCGCGATATGCACGCAACGCCAGTAAGCGCAAATACAAACCTTCATGCGTGGAGGAAGCGGATGCAGCACAAATTTTTCGCGGCTATATGATCGTAAGGTCGCGCCATCAGCCATCGTGTCAGCATTGCAGGCAACCAACTGAGATCTGCACCCTCCTGGATCCTGTTCTAATCTGTCCGCAAATACTTACTTTTCAGTGCTTCCATAAAATTCACCGCCTACATTCAGCTCTTGTGGAGCAGGGCGACCTCGGCGGACCTCGAGTGGGAACTTTTGAAAGTGGTCGCAGTATTCTGTTGTCACGCATGCATGTCAACAGAATGCGTCAACAAAGCGTGCACAGATCAAGACCTTTCCCAAAACAAACACTGAAATCCTGGATTTCAAAGCCTGATGGGCATTAGTAAACAACGAGGCATATGCAAGTACCTGTGTGCGCATCCAGCGGTGCGTTGCTTGTTGTCACTGGCTTGCAGAGCTTGTGTCTGCCACATGTGCACACAGCACAGATGCAGTTTTTCTCATCGTGACCCATTTGGCAATATTAGGATTTTGTTTGTTTATATTGTTTTCTCCTAGATCTGGCTGTGCAGCTACTGCTTGTTGTGTAAATAAAGACCGAGTTGATCGGAGAGAGACATTTTAACAACATTACGACGGCCGTCCTCAGGTTGCCACACGATCTTGGCAGTGAAGCGAACAAATTACGGGAGATGTCCGAAACCATGACGATGGACGACACAAGCGACGCTGCAGTCGGCGAGCGACATGGGACGCCAGAGACAGTAGAGCCGCAGCACCAACTGCAGCAAGAATTGCAGCATGAACCGCAGCAAGAATCACTGCAGAAGCGACGGCAGCGTGTAATACCATCGTCGCTTGCTAATGCGCCACAGCCAGCAAAGCGTTCTCGCATTAATAAGCCAGGAGCGCCTGGCCAAAGTGGCACAGTGCGCACAATCAGTGTCCAATCACGGCTCACATTCGGAATGGGCGACGAAGCGCCAGTTCGCAATCCAGACCGAGAGACTGACAACGAAGCAGCGCTACTGGCAACCATGCAGTCGTATACGATCAATGGCGTCCATGTAAACTTCCCCTTCAAGGTGGATATCATGGCGATGCTCATCATTCAGACACACAGGACTCGGCATCAACAGCAAAGACTGACTATCTTGTACTGGTTTGTCCATTGGAACATTGCTCATTCCAACTGCTACACTCAGGCATATCCTGGGCAGGTGAGAAGTATAGCTCTGCATCTGTGACTGCAACAGTCTGGTGAGCTGACTCTCACACCGCACCATATCCTTGCAGATCGCTATGATGGACAAGGTTGGTGGCTCTGCGTTGAATGCGGCAGCTTATGAAGCAGAATATCTCAGTATTCTCTGGTAATCGATCAATGACACAAATCCTATCTATAGATCATCCGTGCAATCAAGGAATCGCAAAATGCATTGCTCGAGAGCCCTACAGGCACTGGCAAGACTCTGACAATCCTGTCATCGGTGCTTGCATGGCGCGAAGCAGAGCACTCACGCATCATTGCTGCCAAAGAAGAGCTGGCTAAAAGGGTATCAGCTGCAGCCAAGACTGAGGGCACCGAGGCAACGCCAGCAAGAATGTCTCGATTCTTTCCATCTGCCAATGCTACAGTCTCTGGCGACGGTTCTGCCCATGGAATGATCAAGCAAGAGCAAGATCTATCCGATTTTACAAATGACAGCGTTCGGATACACAAACTCGAAGGTCCCTCTGATACCATTCCCAATACCACTTCGATGACACAGACTCTGGATGATGTCGCTGTTATTCCAAGAATGCCACGAATCTACATTGCTAGGTTTGTGATCCGTGGCTGATTGAGTTTCAAGACTTTGCTGATGAGCCAGCTGGTTCTATTTTGCATGCAAGCTGACCATGTTTGAAATGCTCAAAGTCGCACACAGAAACAAATCAAGCAGATGGTCAGAGAGCTGCGTGAAAAGACAACGTATCGTCCAAGTATCGCGATTCTTGGCAGCCGAGAGCACTACTGTATCAATCCAGCCGTGAAGAAAGCAAACAATAAGAGCGACGAGTGTCTTTCGCGTCTCGATCTTGATGATTGCGGCTACTTTCACAGAACTCGCAATCTTCAAACCGACAGGAGCATTGTTGGCACTCATCGTCCTGCCATCTGGGATATCGAGGTACGATCTGCGTCTGTTTGATCTGATTTGCTGCTTAAACTGACGGCTACGGATGTTTGATTTGGAAAGGATCTTGTTGCCGCTGGAAAGAAAATCCGTGGGTGTCCGTATTTTGCTGCACGTTCAATGGCCGAGAATGCAGATGTGGTATTTGCGCCATACAACTATATAATCGACCCACTTGTGCGACGCACAACCAACATATCGCTAGAGGGCAGTATTGTAATCATCGATGAAGGTGAGATTCTGAGTCTGCGGAATGGGTGTGTAGGTGTCTATTGGCCGTTTGTGGGTACTGACCGTATGCCTAAAGCTCACAATATTGAAAGCACGTGCAGAGAAGCGGGTAGTATCGATGTACCAGAACAAGATCTAATTGGTTAGACGTACCTTGGCTTATTCACACGATGCGGTAGCTGTCTCTACATTCTAACAAAACTGGCATCCAAAATCTGTCCACAGACTGTCGTCGTGATATTGAGAGTGTCGCGTCTCAATGTGTCAATCAGCAGGATAATTTCAAGATCCTTGGACATATGCTAACAAGCATCCAAGACTGGCGTGCTGCCTATCGAGGAGAATTCAACGTCCGTGATTTCAATCAATCACTGAAACTGTATGTTGTTGCGTTTGACCGAAGCCTGCCAATCGATTCGCTTCTCGATCAACTTCAAAAATCCGACGTATCGACTGACCACAACATCCTGTCCTACGCATGGTCTGTAGCTGGTCAGGACACGAGATTATTACTGTGCTCTCTGAGATGGGCATCACAAAGCAGAACATGGGGTGCATTGTCAATGCGCTGAACCAAATATCTGCAATGTCGGCATCTTCCGAGAGAAACAACCCTAACCGACCACCCACGCTGTCGAACCGCACGATGCAGACATTAGAAGGTTTGCAAGCTCAAGGACTGTCATCAACAGGCAGTTTTGCTGACTACAACTTTTCAAAGGCATCGTAATGGTGCTCGGCTTTCTTTTCTCGGACGATCATGCTTATGCCGATGACTATCGAATGGTTTTGATCAAAACTGAAAATAGGACCAGTGGCTTTGGTAGGACGCCTTTCAAGGACTGCCAGCTATCTCAGACCAAAGGAAATAAGTAGGGTGCTGACTGTGCCTCAAATATAGATCAGTCTCCCTGGGTATATGCCATTGCCTTTTGGTGCATGAATCCGGCAATAATATTTCGTCAGATGGAGTCCGCTGCACGATCTGTCGTGCTTACAAGGCAGGGATCTGCTTCGCTACTCTTGCCTTGAAACTGTTTGGGTTTTAGATGCTGTTGAATAACACTGCATGCACGGCAATCGCAGTGGTACGCTGAGCCCACTACAGTCATTTTCGAGCGAGCTTGGAACCAGTTTCCAGTATGTTTTTGAAGCATCGCATGTTATTAAAGACGACCAGGTCAGAACATGCAGATCACCATAGCTGGCGATTTATCTATTGCTGACCAATCATTTACAACCCAGATATGCATTGGAAGCTTGATATCAGGCGCAAATGATCAACCTCTCTCGTGCACCTTCAAGAATTTTGAAACATTCGACTTTCAGGACCAACTGGGGATGTGTGTCGCTCGATTGGCGTTAATCATTCCAGAGGGCATGCTGGTGTTTGTGCCAAGTTACTCGTAAGCTGTAGTTTGGGATATGGGTCAATGCCAACTCGCCAATATCTGCCCACACTCACAATATTCGTTTGCTACGGCTTACTAGGTGGCTTGATAAGATCATCAAGCGATGGTCGCAAACGGGCACGCTCAAGCGACTGTCCGACGTCAAGAAAGTATTTGTTGAACCTCGCGGCAACTTAAAGAACGAAGTCGAGACACTGATCGCAGAATTCGACGCTGCGTGTCTCGTCAGCACTGGCGCCATTTTGCTATGTGTCCATCGCGGTAAAATGAGCGAAGGCATTGATTTCGCAGATCATCGTGCTCGTGGAGTTGTCTGTATCGGCATGCCGTTTCCAAACATCAAGGATCTTCAAGTACAACAGAAGCGTGACTATAACTCATCGCATACATCTCGCGGGCTCTTGAGTGGCAGTGACTGGTATATACAGCATGCGCACCCAACTGATTTCGTGGCCGTTGTGTGCAATAGTAATTACTGACATAGATCTCTGCTTCAGGTACGAGGTTCAAGCCTTTCGCGCTTTGAACCAGGCACTTGGTCGCTGCATCCGCCACCGCAATGACTGGGGTGCCATTATTCTTGTTGACGAACGCTTTTCAAGGCCAAAGAACATTGCTAGCTTGTCAAAATGGATCAGATCCAAGGCTCAGCTATGGCCCAGCTTGCGAAATGCAGAGATGCAGCTCAAGGAATTCTTTGATCATCGCATCAGTGTCGAGCGCCAGCAAAAGGAATCCGAAGCCATAGCCAAGGAAGAACAACGCAAAAAGGCAGAAGAAATAAGGAATCAGCGAACCAAGGAGGTATTCGAGCGTCTTGAGCGACAGCGTGCAGAACTGGAGCAACGCGAGCGAGCCAAGATGACGACGCACAAGCCTGTGAGCGCATCTTCTGTGCCAGATATTGTACCAGTCCACAATATTCGCACGACTTCAACTGCTGTCTGCCCAGATGCGCAAGCGGGCTCATCAATCGCTCCTTTGTCGAGCCCAAAGTCAGACGAGCCATCCCATGGCATGCAGTCGCCTCAAGCTAAGCCGCCTTCAGTCACAGGCAAAGTCACAACCAAGAAACCACTTGATCTCTCCAAATTCGTATTTTCGCCATCAAAAGCACCCAACGAGTCTCTCTCGAGGCACATTGACGAAGCCAATGGCGACAGCGAGGCCCAAGCATACCCTGTGGTAATGGCTCTTGCTGAAGATGCTCCCGCAGCTGCTGCCAAATCTCTCCAGCAAGCGACAACTCTAGGCTGTGCAGAATGCGGTACGGCCATTGTTAGCACCAACGCCGTGCATCCAATGACCGATGCTGCGCCGTCGATAGCAGTGGAGCTTGGAGGGTCGAAATTCATCCAAGTATCATGCAGCGAGCCGAGTCTCTCGATAACTCAGTGCTTTGTATCGAGTGGACCTGTGACGTTGAACGCGTTTTGGTCCGAAAAGGATAATGCCGCATTTGCACTTGGGTCCTGCCACTCTTGCGGCAATGTTGTTGGGTAAGATCGCTTGCGAAACAGCTGTCCAACGCTCAGTGTCTGCCAAGACTAACTCGTTATAGAGTTCGGAATCTCGCGAGTGCCAGCCTGTCCTGGCTCTTATTTGAAAACAGCCTGAAAAGCGGCAGAGCTGGTACCT
Organism: Homolaphlyctis polyrhiza JEL 142; assembly: GCA_000235945.1. Lineage (NCBI taxonomy): Eukaryota > Fungi > Chytridiomycota > Chytridiomycetes > Rhizophydiales > Homolaphlyctis > Homolaphlyctis polyrhiza. The sequence goes on from JH393071.1 coordinate 27,206, forward strand.
CAAAGGCATCCAAGTCATAGACATTGGATCCAGGTATTTTCAGAGGTTGGGCAGCATTCAAATTACCATTTGCGAGGTCTCATATAGCAATGAATCAATAATGATTGCTTTCTGTTGTATAAACGGCTGAATGCGTGCAAGCATCCAACTGAAAGCAACCGGAGGGAATCTCAGTTTGGGTGCGTTCCTTGGCTTTACTTATTTCTGTTGTGAACGAGAACGATCGCCATGTTTTGCCAAAGCGCCAAGCATCTCGGCTGGCTGTGCAATCGCAGGCAACGGTGGATGCCTGTATAGTTGATAGGTGCCGTATTGTGGCGGTGGCATCGGCACAGTCGCGGCAACTCTGCCACTACTATTCTCGAACCGTGGCTTGAATCTCGAATGATACGCATCGATACTGCTGGTCGATGAGTTAGCTGGGCTCTTTTGCCACTTCTGGATCGGCAGCGTCGTCTGTGGTCCTTCGAGCATCTTCTCGACAACATAGTTGTTGATTAGAAGCGTGACCTTTGGTGTATGGCTGGCTTTTGTTTCCTGTAGAATCACAATCCATCCAATGTGTCAGCAGGATGAGTTGGTGCTAATCTGTATTCCATCCACCAACCTTTGGTTGCATCGTAAAGGGTTGTGCACCAGGACCGACAACAGAAAACGCAGTCGGCTGACTCGGGGGATACTTTGAAAGAGTCTGCGTCGCCATCGAGTCGCTTACGCGCTGTAGAAAACGACAGAGTATCATCGATTAGCGAGTCTTCAGATTCTGCGGTGGAATGCAGCAGTATCGAGAATGGGCAGCATCTAATGTTCACCGTGATCTTGTTCCTGGTCTCGCCAGTGTGAAGATCCCATTCGTAGATAACAGGTGTGTCGAGTGTTTTGGGTTTTCTGGACAAATCGCTGATCTTGTGCTGCTCTGCCAATCGTTTACGATCGAGTCCCGCGTTTGCTCGCAAGCCAGGCGAGGGATGATCACGGGGGAGCTCTATGTTGTATCGAGAATCTAGGTTGATGGCTGTGATTAGCAATCACGGTCAAGGACAGTGAAAGAAGCTCGGTAAACAACGATTTACCCGGCAGAGGTTCTCGTTTGTGCTCATGCAGTTCAGGTTGATGCGCTTGCTTATATTTCTTGTCATAGAGCGCCATTGTTGTTGAATTGTAGGCCGTCCTGTACATTTGCGGATGGCAGGATGTGCGTTAGATCTACATTTAACCTTGGAACGCAAGTACACTATAGTTTGAGTGGCCAATTACTTACCACCCAAGCTCTTTGGCAATCTTCATCGAGTCAGACTCTGATGCTGCAATGCTATAGGCTTCTTTGCCAGTATCTTGAGCAGAAAATCGCTTTTCAGCCTCGCTGAAAGCATACTGCACTCCGAGCTCAAGCTCGTGGTTATACGCATGTGGATCTAAACTGCTTTTGGTTGGATTGGGCATAGTTGACTCTGATCGATGATATGATGGATGACTCTGATCATAAAGCTGTGACTGAGGACGGTGATGGACATCATACTCGCTATCTGCAACATTCGCGCGCTGTTCTGGATTCACATGGCTTGCTGATGCGTAATCGGTTAGAAACGGCCTGCCAGCGGCCTCCTCAAGACCAAATCCAGATGCATCAGCAAAGATTGAAGCGTCAGAATGGCGTCGAACATGCCTGCCCCCTTGTCCTGAAAGAATCGCACTATCAAGCTTGGATTCCGCTGCTTCCACTGCTGATGAACCAATAGTCCGCGCTTTTATACCGCCACCGCTTGTATGACTTGCCTCGCGATTGTGCCCACTGGTCATCAAAATCGAACGCACAATCTCTCGGTGTGCTGGTGCATCGTGCATTGTGTTTGCGAGAGCAGTGTACTGAAAAACAAAGGTCAGCTCTATCGTTATCTAGGCATCGACTCGACGAATAATCTGTGTCAAAAAGTACCTGTAAAGATATCTTCTTGATCAGCTCCTCGCGCTGAATGCTAAGCTGTGATGACTTGGTGTTGAATTTGTTTGTTTTCGAGCTATGCAGCTGTCTATCTTTTGAAGCAGAATCAAACGGAAGATGCCCGACTCTGTGATCATTGGGTGTTTTGGCATCGCGACTGGGTGCCTTGGCATCACTTTCAAAGTGAACAAGGTTTTCGGTTGCGAGATAGTCATTTATGTGGTCATCAAAAGCATTGACATTTGTGTTGCCAATCCACTGCGTTGGATCTTCTTCCAAGTGCACTGTAGCAATTGCATTAGATGTCTAACTAGGTTTTGGATGATCCAGATGCAGAGCTTACATTCTTCTCCAAGCTCGACTTGAAGTCCTATCTCTATCCGCCGTCGCTTTGCGACTAAGCGACCCAGAATCCCTTGGGAAACAAGTGTGTTTGTCGTGAGCTTGCAGAGCTATAGATTAATGATTGATAGATGAGGTTTCAGCGATAGTTGCAGTACCTCTCCAGCGTCTTTGAATCTGAGTCGCTGCGTGATTGATCCTGGTCTCTTTTAACTGAACTAGCAGATTTCTGGCAGCTTTACAACTGCTCCAATTCCTGAACCATTTTTGGATCTTGCGTGCATCTAGGGCAGTAAATTCAGTCGTCATTATGTCAACAGACGCGCGATTTGATACCATCCGCACAGAATACCACAGCAGAAGTAAACACCAATTACGCGTCCTCACTTTGAGTCATATTAATCATATCACGTCGAAGTGTATGCATGCGCCAGATCGACTGTACAAAAACGACGCGCTGTTCATAGACGGTGTCCTTAAGACGACGCACAACGGGGATAATTGATGTGTCGCTATTCAATGTGCACAGTAAGTTTAGTTTGTCAGCTGCGTAATCACTGACTGATCTTAAGTCTATAAGACTCACAAACTAGGCATCAGCAGAGCTTCGAAGCTGCGATACATATTGCTCAGCATGTTCGATATCCACTGTAGTCTTCGCTCCTGCATCTGCAGACGAACACTTGGATCCTTGCTGTACTGTGTCTGTGGTGAGGTCAGGAAGTCAAGAAATGGTGTTCGATAGGGCCCCATGAAAGAAACCAGTGTTTGCTCTCGGATTGCAGAATAGTTGTGCCACTCTTGGTAAAGCCTTTCTGCATCATCTTGACTGATCACACAACGTTTTTGCACATGGTATCGATGATGGATGACGAAACAGGTCAATGGTCTGGACACATTATAGCAAATGGTAGCAGTTTGCTCAACTTGGTTTCTTCTTGGATGCAATATTGTAAATGCTCAACGCATGCTAGACAAACTCTGACAATCTTGAGAGGATTCGAATGAAAATAGACTCGTTTTTCGGGATCTCCTGATTTGCGACAAATCGGGAGCTTATTCAACAACTGGCAATGAATCATTGAACTGTGAGTATCTTGCAACGAGACTCAAGCTGCATTCAATCCGAGTCTACCATATAACAGCATACTGTCGAACCTGCAGTTGCGGAAATAGCGTACCGACGGTTCGGTAGAGAGCCAGATTTGTTTCAATCAGGTTTTCACTAAGGTCTAGAGATTGAAGTTCCTGACATACGGCAATGGAATAGATGTTTTTGATATCTAACAATACATTGGCAGGCACGATTTCGATTGGTCAGTCGTTTTTATGATGAGTGCAGCAAATCCAGGTTGTTTTTTCTACACGAATCGTGTATTACCGTTCAATTTGTTGTTTTCGAGATTCAATACTCGTAGGAATGGGCACATGGAAAGCGGCTGGATGTCAGAGATTTGGTTGTCTTTAAGGTTCAGGATTTTAAGACGGCATAGCCAACTGGTGAGGTTCAATCCGCTGTATCAATATGAGTAGTTTGACGAGTTAGTATGCTTGATTCTGATCAAAGTTGTGTTTAGCACAGATGTCGCTGAGATCAAATTATCCTACGTCAAAAGGTTGGCGCTGAGATCCAGTTCGTACAGCAAATGGTTATGAATGTCTGGTAAAGTGTACACGAGATTGTTGGAAATCGACATGTACATCAGGATTGGGCTGTCTCGAAGATATTCAAAAGCATTTTCTGATTGGCGGCTTCCAGCCATATCCAAGTACAACAGTGCAGTTAGTTTTCGGAATGCCGATATATCAGCCACTCGGCTGTTACGCAACACCAGAATCTGCAATGATGTTGTCGACGCAAGTGCATCAATATTAGTGAGTGGATTATCTGTAAGATCCAAGAAAGTCAGGGCTTCGCCCAACCCCTGTGATAGTTCAGCCAATCAGTCAGTATTGGATATCTGCTAATATTGAAATCACATTCAATAATCAGCATACTGTCAAATCTTTTATATGGTTCCGAGCAAGCGAAAGAAATCGAAGTCGTGCAAGATGAACAAAGTCTAGCTTCTCGAATTTGTTTTCCTACATCACGGCAATCTAAAGCGTCAGTCACCGTGTAGAATCAAGCGGTAACATACAAACACTCGCTGAACTGTACATTGGCTGATAGCGATATTAGTTCAGTCATATCATAGATCTCTGATGCACCCTTGAGTCCATTTTGATCAATTTGCAAGTACCGCGCACGCTTGTTTTCCGTGATCGATTTAGGAAGCTTGGCTAGACCCAGCGTGCTCAGATCAATAACATCAAGCTCCTCAAACTGTGTAAATTGGCCGTTTCCCATATTGCGTCGTCGTTCAAGGGCTGTTTTGAGCAGTTCCAGTTCGCGTTGTCTCGCAATCGCTTCTCGACGAATGCGAGCCTCGATACATTGATCCTTCAACTTGCGCTTTTCGATGACTTCCCATTGAATATTGTCAATATCTGCGTTAAAGTTTTTGATGGCTTCCTCCATTTCAAATCCTTTGATGCGTACTTCTGCTGCTTCGCTACGTGTTTGCATATATATAGCTTCAGCAGCATCGCGCTTCATAGTCGCAATCTCCAGCTCATGTCTTTGTTTCTTGGTCCAGTCCATCATCTGCCTCTTCAAAGCATGTGCACGTTGTATTAAGGCTGTTGATCGATCATGCTCGCGCTCGTAAAACACCCGACTATCGGTCGTTAGCCATTGTGTGACAATTCTTATCTTGTCATGTAGGCTCAACAGCTTTGATCTGCCATCACGGATTGTGCGAACGCTCGATGTTTTTGAAGCACGAAGTTGCTCGATTTTGAATCTGATCTCCTTTTGTGCCTGGCGCTCATCGTGTAGTTTAGAGCGAACCCACTCATAATCTGTCTCTTGCTTAAGCATCAAAGCGCGCAAATACGCTGCCTCGGCAATCTCAACTTCGTCTATATGGTCTTCAGCGGCTCCATCAGAATCCAATTTAACATCGAATTCGCTGTCAGTAGCCGCACGAAGCTCGAATCCACTGCCTTGATGATACTCCTGTGCAAGGTTTCCGATAGATCCCGTTGTGTGCGGGCGATCATCAGTAGGTTTAATATCGTGGTCGGTTAACGAAGCCTTTGAAAGTCGCAGCTCAGAGGATGGATCTTCGACTTGTGCGGCCACATGCGAAACCAGGAGACTGGGATCATCATTCTCTGTTATTTTAGAGTGAAGCAATATCTGTCTGCTGTGATTCATAGACATTCGACCAGTCTGTCGCCACTTTCTTTGGGATGCCGTTGCTGTCATGATATCAGATGTTGACGAAGAATGACCAGAGCGTGCTGTTGCTTCGTTTCGGAGCGTTTGCAAGATCTCTTCTTCGCTATGTGTCATCATGTCAAGTTCACTTTTACAGCCCATGATGTTAGACTATACACACCAACTGCACAGGGCTATTTTTAGAATCACGGTGGTTTATGATTGCTGGTACTTACTGTAGTTTATCGTGAAACTCAGCATCAAGATCCGAGGCTGCTGGCTGACATTGGAGTCGAAGACCACAATAGTTAGTAACTACATCGTACAACCAGTATGCACATTCAATCCCATACTTGAATATCCTTGCTGTCATCGTCATTTAGTTCGTTTTGTTCACCGCTGGTTGATTGTGCACTCGTCTTGTACATATTTGATCCAGAATACTGTGACGTAGTCTTAAGGTGAGGCGATTTAATCATGTCGCCACCAAACGGATGAGAGTATCTTGATGCGCTTGAATGGATTCGCAAGATTAGTAAGTGGTTCATGTGACCTGAAACCATGCTGAGGATTTAGCACGACTTACGTGCTCGGCAAGGAAGATGCCTTTATCTGAAAAGAGATTTGTCATTGCCAGCAAGGTATCAAGTACTCTGTCAGTATGCAGTATTATGGCAACCAGATCTGGACAAAACACTGCAACTGACCAATGCTGACTTGATAACGTTCATACTTGAGTTATTGTTTTGCTCCGGAACTGCACTAGTAGACTTGCTGATGGGTCCAAGAGCGCTGTGATCCACCAGAGGCTTACTTCTAAAACTCGTTGAGATTGAGGGCGGCGCAAACAAAGAGGCTGTAGCTTCCTTCGTATGTGGATCTTCATCGCTATCAAGTGAAAGCGATGCTGATACTCGAAGCTGGTCTTTCTCTCGCCCATAACTTTCGACACTGCTGTCTACATTGGCTGTAGATCCTTGTTTTGGATCGATTGTATCCGAGACAGTCTTGCTCTTAACCATCTCAGTGCTTGCTGGTTCGAATTCTGAATCGTCAGGCTCGTGTTTAGACTCATCAAAGGCAAGCTCTGCAGCCCTAGCATCCAACTCTGCGCCTCGCGAGGATATCGTCGTGAGCAAATCATTCCAGGATGACATTTTCTAGCAGATTCAAGGTCGCGAGTCAGCCAGAAGTTGGTCTACTGATTCAAGAGTTGTGCCAAACTAAACCTCGAGTGTCGTGCTTGGTTCCAGAGTAGGACTGGCTTGATTGACCATGGACGCGTTTGGCGATGCATCCGCGTTATCCTGCAACTCTGAACCTGTTCGCATTGTTCGATTCGATAGACTTGACCCGATATCAGACACAGGCCCATCAAAACTCAGGGTCGAATGGTTGTCGATTAGGTTCGTCACATCATCGTCGTTTGTATCGTCGTCGCTCTTTTGAGAATCTTGGTGTCAGCTGTTAACAGTCGAACTGTGTCGGTAGTAGCAGTGTCACTCACAGATACAATGTTGTCAAGCTCCATCTGGATTATGCCTTCCACTTCTTCATCGGTGGCCTCAACTCCACGGCTCTCGGAGTCTGTATCATTTTGTGGGTCTGAGCTGGAGGGAAGATCCAAATTGTTCATAATCGTGGTTGCAAAACGAATTTATTAGGATTCCGCTTCTGCCTCTTCTTGTTGCTGTACTCCTGCAGACTGGTCAGCCGATCTGGCAGGACTGTCAGTGCCGACTAGATCCTCGGGACTCTTTGGAGTCTTGCTATTTTGCCGTTGTTTCTTCTTGAGCCGTTTCTCCCGATTCTTGTTGGTTCGCTCGGCGTCTGCTTGGCGGATAGCCTGCACCCGCTCTTCATATTCCTTCTGAAGCCTCTCCTATAGTTTGGTTTAATGATGATTAATGATTCGCTTGCATTCCAAACATCTGGCATCTGGCATCTGGCATCTGGCATCTGGCATATACCAAACCTTTTCAGCCTTGTCGTCGAGCGCTTTGAGCCGAGCATTCTCTTTGCGACGAAGAGCTCGATAGACATGGAATTCGCCACTACCTGCGCCTGCGCTCGAACCTGTTTGTACGCAACAAGCGTATTTTATCGATTATGAGCATCAGCGACCTGTGTCATCATGCTGCAACGGCATTCTGTTCAGACGTTCGATGCTTGCCTTGGATGTTGTGGACAGCGCCAGGCGCTTCTGCCCTTGGCGGCCTTGGCGGCTGCTCAGAGCGTCGCTCTGACGGCGGCTTCGGCAGAACTATTGGCTTATCTGCTCGCTGCATCAGCCGCTCAAGTTGCTGCCGCTGCGCCTCGAGAGTTGTTCTCGGCCGCTTGCGTCCTGCAGCTGCATTGCTACCGTCGCCATCGCTGCCGTCGCTGCTTCTCATCACGATCAAAAGGGCAAACTTGCAAATCCGACTCGTTCGGCACTTGGACTTCCGCCAATCGACGGGCTCTGGGACAGTTGGATAGTTGGACAGTTTGATAGTTGGACGCTTAGAGGCGTATAGGCGCAGAGGTGCAGTGGCGCAACCAGCATGAAGCGCACACTTGGTCTTGTTGCATACGCATCGGACTCGGAAAGCGAGCAAGGTGCACTGGCTATATAGCGCTCGAACGTATCACTGTCTCCACTCCAGAAACGCTAACAAACATACTCGCGAACAACCAAACAAACAACCATGATGATTCCTGACTATGTGTCTGCTCATCAGGCTCGCCAGTGAAACTATCACGCACACAGCAATCTATCAAACCAGATGAGCAGCAGATCCAGCTTGCTTCAGCACAGCCGACTGCCTTGATTGATCCCGAACAGGCGGATGCGATTCAACCCGAGAGTAGTAGACAAAATAGCTCAGTTGGCTCAATTGAACATCAGCCAATGCCATCAGCTTGGTTAGAACCAGTCTCGCCTGTTCCAGCGTTAAAGGCTGTCATATCAACGGCAGATAGATCCTCCGAAACACACCAGCAAACAGAGCTCGACTCTCAATCGGATCGCCAGAAGCGGCTGCGTGCAATTCTGCTGCATCTCGGGTACATCAGCACAAAGTTCGAGACAGATACGGCCATCGAACATAGCAAGTCGCCAACGCAACAACCTACAGGATTGCGAGTGAGTTGTCGAACGATCCAATGCTTACCTTGGCTGTTTATTCTCCCATTTGCAGCACTAACTATGGCATTAATACGGACATTTCAGGAGAAGATTATAAAGTTTGCGGACCTCCGCAGCCAGGGTATTTACTTGAACGATCGACTTGTGAATACGCACGCCTTCAGAAACCCTTCCATTATGAGCAAATTGATCGAGTTTGTCCAACTCGACGAGATTGGCAGCAATTTCGATCCTACACGCTTTGATCCCCATAGATTTCCGCAAAGTGCCTATTATGATGAGCTATGTAAGTTGATATAAGTAGATACTAGCTTGATCTGGTGTCTATCTTGTCCTTGAATCTGACTTATATACGCGACGATATAGCAAAACCACAAACCACCCGACCAGCTCGATCTTCCTCTGGCATTGACGGCTTTCCGCATGATATTGCTGCTGCTGTGGAAGCTGCCAAAGACCGCGCCAAGCAGTTTACACAAGCAACATCGCAAGATACAGGCCGCAGTAAGAATGATAGCAGATCAACGACCAGGAATCAAAGACATGGGGTGGAATGAACTCGAAGTAAAGCCGAATAGACCGTCGATTTATCAGTTCCCCAAACTCTTTCCCAATCTTCCTGAATGCAGCAGCAGCAACCACCTGTGCCTGAAGCGCAGCCGCCAGCCACTGCTCGCCAAGCAAGACCAGGAACTGGTCTTTTAAGTGCTCTGCAGCATCTGCAACAGCTGGATTCTCGGCTTCAGCGGCAACAGCAACAGCAACAGCAACAGCAGCAGCATCAACAGCAGCACCAGCAACAACAACAGCGAGACCGAAGCGCAGGAGCACCATATCGACACAACGATAGCAGATATAGGAGTAGCGGGGGTGAATTTCGGCGTGGAGGCCGCATGTATAATCGAAATACAACAAACGAGCCGTCTTTTGGAACAGATAGGCCTGGCAGCACTGTAAGTGGTACTTGTGGTTGCTTGGCTGTGTTCGTCTCGAAGATGTCAAGACTGGGTGCTGATCGAATCAGATGTGTCATTAGATGCACAGTAGCACGCTGGGTCGGCCGGAAAATGGCACGAGTGACGAGCGGATATGCTCAAAAGGAAGAGGCATCTTTATGATTGATGGAGTAGAGGCATTCTTCAAACCCTCGTTCCTTGATGACCCTTGGAGAGCGCTCGAGAATAGATCTGAGCATGGAAATGGAAGTGGAAATGGAAATGGAAATGGATATGGATATGCAGTCTTCAATCGGAATCATCAAACTTGATTGAATGGGACTGGAGATCGATCTGTCCGCCACGATAGCTGCCTCGCTTTTTCTGGAGAATCAAGTTCGAGTGTTATTACAATTGAAACCAACACTGCTTCAAAGCACCCTCCACCAAATAGCCAGATCAATAAATGCCAATGTTATTGCTTTCGACTTGCCTTGTTCTTTTCCTTGGTGAAACCCTTTCCTCTAGTTTTGATCAGATCTTGATGCGCCTTGAAGCCGTAGCTGTCGGGTGCTCCACCCTGTTTGGTTTGATTGTTAGTATATTGGCATCGTATCCCAACCGGAAGGATCACTTGTCCTGTCCATCGTATTTACCTTTGACATGAATGTGTTGTCCTTGAGTCTCTCATCAGCAAAATCTACTTCCTCGGGACGCACTCTCTGGAATCGCTCCGGTACATTCTTGCCTTTGTGTCGCTTGGTTGACGTTGAGTTGTCCTCTGATTGTTCCACATCTCGCTGGCGTTTACCAGACTGCTGATTTGTGAGAGAAATGTCCCTTTTACCATCATGATCTTGACCACCATTCTTTGGCTTGGCAGATGGTTTTGCAGGGGCAGCTCTCTGATCATCATCGTCACTATCGTCCGAATCATCGCTAGATTCATCTTCGTCATCTTTGTTGTGCTTTACAACCGCAGTTTCTGATTTTGTGGCATTCTCGTCCTCGCTTGAATCCTCGTCATCGTCGTCTTCGTCGTCTTCGTCGTCACTATCATCGCTTGAATCATCGCTTGAATCATCGCTAGATTCATCTTCGTCGTGATACTTTACTTGTTCAACTACTTTGTGTTCTTCTTCGTCATCGTCATCATCAGTATCGTCCGAATCATCGCTAGAATCATCGCTAGAATCATCGCTAGAATCACTGGATTCGTCATCATCTTGACCACCATTCTTTGGCTTGGCAGATGGTTTTGCAGGGGCAGCTCTCTGATCATCATCTTCACTATCGTCCGAATCATCGCTGGAATCGTCGTCTTTGTCTTGCTTTACAGCCACAGTTTTTGATTTTGTGGCATTCTCATTGTCTTTTGAGTCGCTCTTAGCGTGAGCACTGCTCACAGCAACAATCGAGATAGTAAGAAGCCAGGCCAAATGGAAGCGAAGCGAAGAAGAAAAAAGTAATATACAGCCAACAAACACAAACTGCTGAAAAGCCGCCAACTTACTTGAGATTATATCCGGCGAACAGGCTCTGCAGAGTGATTTTCGGCTCTCCGACCTGCTTCTATTGATATAAGCGTGCATGTCAACCCGATAGGTATATTCATGGCATTTGGCGTCAGTATGCTGAATTCTCTCGCGCGCTTACAAACAACCGACAGCAGCATAATATGTCTGTAGAATACTGGCCAAGAAGGAACCGGTAAGCTCAGAGAACTCAATCATAATCGGCTTACAATCGAAGGAAACTTCTTGCAGAGTGCTGAATGTGCTTCATTTGCGCCAATGGAACGCAGATACTCAGACACGATCGCCAATAGTTGGTTGGACATCGATATTGTGCTGCAAAAGTGAAAAAAAGTTGATTCACCAAAAAACCACATATCAAATGAATCGGCCACTTTCCCTTGGATCACTGGCAATCATGCACTTGAAGTCTGTCTCTGCCATGCGATTGATACCAGTCTTTGCTTGTGTATCTGCAGCCAATCCATCTTGAATGCACTCGGTCCCATCCTCATTGGCGACCATCACTGGCATGC
>JH393072.1:20334-38858 GCA_000235945.1 Homolaphlyctis polyrhiza JEL 142
GAGGGAGAGAGATCAGACTTACGGTTGCTCGTAGCAGAGAACCCATCGCTCGAGCAGCACTGCGGCTTCGGTGGCAACAATGTCGATATTGACAGGCAAGCCAGACCGCCACACACCATCGACAGACGCGAGGCTGCTCAGATCGATTGCCATTGGGCTCGGCTTGTGATGCAATGAATGCAGCTCCTGCGATTGCTCTGATAAAGAGAGTGAGATATCTGGTGCTGAAGCAGATATTCGTGCTCCTGGCGCTGGCATTGCTGCTGGCATTGTGGCTGTGGTTGTAGCCGTGGATATTGTCTGTGCCAATCGTGTAACTGATGGGGTTCTCGACGAAGGCGCAATGCGCTCGCGCACAAGCAACTGTGCGATTTTTGTTAGGAACTCGAGCATGAGAGTCTGCGGCATGGTCATGCTATTGTTGCTGCTGCTGCTGTTGCTGCTATTGCTGTTGCCGGCAGCGCCGTTGTTGCTGTCGCTACCACTTCCGCTGCTATTACTATTGCCACTGTTATTGTTATTGCTATTGCTATTGCTGCTGCTCATATTGTCATGGCTGCTGAAATGGTCAGCGCCTTCTCTTCCGCTGTTCATTATTGGCTACTGCCACGACGGCCTTGCGATAATTTTGTGGCTACAGCCTGCTTGTCAGTCGTTTGACTGTTTGGGTGCCTATCTGCCTGCCTGTGATGCGACCTGGTTGTTCAGTGGCGGCAGTGAGGCTCTCCGAAGTTGTCGATTGTGACAGTGATTGTGATAGCTGCGCCCTGTCCAACTTTCAAAAACATCTGTTTTCGATCAGAGCTGATTGTGCCATCAACCTGTGCTGGCTGGCTGGCTGGCTGGCTGACTTGTAGCATTGGCCGAATGCAGATCTCTTCCCCGGGCATCATGTGCTTTCGTCGCTGTCAGCTGGGTCGGTGAATGCTTGAATGCTGCTCTGCGACTTGTTGGATGTCAGATCGCTTGAAGACGCGCCAAGGTTCGACTGCCAGCCCTGTGCAGAGCCAGAGTGAAGCTGCTACTGATGGTGGAGCTGGCTAGCTAGCTAACAGATCGGAAATAGTTGATGCTGTTCGCTGCTGTGACTGATCGCTGGGCTGCACAGATTGGCTGGTTGCGCAGCTGGTCGAGCGGCGCTGACAAAGAAGATGGTGTGTCCATTCGCAATCTCTCCGAAAGCAGAGGGGTTGAATCAATCATGGCCGTGTTTGAAATACATCTCCTCAGGATTAGTGTTCGATTCACTTTGCAGATGCAGCACAGAGTCAACACACACACACAAGGCAAGCACTCCCGCACGCTGATGGACAACCACTGCCGCCACTGCCGCCGTTGCTGCTACTGCTGCCTCGACCTGTCTCTGCCAGCAACACGCATCGACCACCACGCCATCAATAGAGACACCAACTGCATGGGCCTTGAACAGACCTGATTCATCCTGGACGGGCATCAAGAGATGGATGGATGGATGGATGGATGGATTGCTGTCTGCCAAGCAGAGCTGCAGCAACAATTCAACAACTCAACAACGGCCTCGCACAATCACACAGTCAATATCATCGATCCAAGCATATGCATTGCCAGCATGAGCAGTAGTAGCAGTAGCAGCAGCAGCAGCTGTGGCGGCTGTAAAATGCAATGGCTATTACCCAGTCTCTCAGAGTTACTGACATTTGTGCCTGCTTGATCAATCCAGAATGGTACGAATACACTATACGCTCAGGCCAATAGCAATCAAACCATATTGCCAGCTGTGCCGCAGTGTTCCGCATACACTGCAGTCCGCCTTGTTATCTCGATGAAGCGCTAGCATAAAGCAGCAAATCGTCCTGACCTGACTCTTGCTTCTATCTACATACACATTTGACATCAAACAGGGCCGCGTTCGTACAAAGACTGTCAAGAAGGCATCCCGAGTGCTCATCGAGAAGTACTATCCCCGTCTGACGCTGGACTTCCAGACCAACAAGAAGATCACCGATGAGGTTGCCATCATTGCGTCCAAGCGTCTGCGCAACAAGATTGCTGGCTTCACCACGCATCTGATGCAGCGCATTCAGCGCGGCCCCGTTCGCGGTATCTCGTTCAAGCTCCAGGAAGAGGAGCGCGAGCGCAAGGATAACTACGTTCCCGAAGTCTCGGCTCTGGCTGTTGACACCATCGAAATTGATGCTGACACTGCGGTGCGTCTTTGTGATTGATATTTGTCCAAGTGTATTGTGGATTGATGAGCAATATACTGACAATGCTGCATCTGACTCCAACCTGCGACTACTGTGTTGCATTCAACAGGCTCTTCTCAAGGCACTCAACTTCGACTCCATTCCCGGTGTCACAACGGTTGGCCCTGCGGATGCCAACGCTGCTGACCGCGTTGTTGGTGCTAACCCTCGCTCCAACCGTTCCCGCCGCGAGTAAAGCTTTCGGTTGTGCAATACATAACGAAAAAGACTCGAAGTTTTTTACTTGTGCACTGCTATTGAATTGTGTTTTCAGTTGCCAGATGGCTGCTAGCTTGAGTGAATCTGGTTTGCACTAATCATCAGGGCAGCTCCAGTCGTGTCGAATGAGTGAGAATGTGTGTGTGAGAGAGAGAGCCGTGCTTCAGTGTATATTACTGCTGCACGACGGAAACAGTGTTCGAATCCGAGATGTTGATTGTGTTAATGCCCAGGATGCCTGCAGCAGCCCAATATCTATTGAATAGTCGAAGAACAGCAGAGACAGAAACCAGGTTGATCAGGCAGATTCGAAACTCGTCTCGCAAGTGAGAGACAATACAACTCGAGCTGCACTCTTGGATTCTGCTAGATATAGCACAGCTTGGTGAATGGCATTCGGGAGACGCATCTGGTCTTATTGTTACTCAGCGGGCATCCAAGTGACTGCCACTGAATATACACTTCTTGATGCAGCCATGGTTGTTGCAGCTTTCAAGGTCCATACAAAGACTCAAGGGATCAGTCCATGGCTATACTGAAGTTGGTGCAAATCCAGCAGTGCTTCTTGAAGAACAGAAGGAGACCAGCTCTGGTTAAGCGAGCAGTCCGCCGCGCCAATCTGTGGGATATATCCAACGCGTGGGCTTGCGACCAGCGACACCATTCCAGATGGAATGTTGTGGATTCTTGCTGCTAAAGATCCTCAGGATGAGACGTATATATACCCGCATTCTCTTGCAGCATCACTTTCCTTCCAGCCACTAACCTGATCGCCTCTCCTCTGATGATTGATCTGCTTGTATGACACAGGACTGATCGTTTTCTGGCTTCCATTGGGCAGCCGAGGGCCCCAAGACTTTTCCAGTCCATCTCGGCTGCTGTCGCCGGATGGTAACTAACTCATCCTTACTCGCATCAACTCTTGGGAGCCAAGCCACTCTTGCTACACTTGAGTCCATGCACGATGCTGCTGGCTGCCACGGCCGCTGCCATCGTTTGGTGGAGCCATGCGTAGCTCGAGTGACGGCGCTTTCTGATTGTCTTTACAAGTCGGGATGAGTGGTTACCCGCCAGGCTATGCCAGCCAAGATGGTTGGAAATATCTTGGGACCCTCGCCGGCCCTGATCGCCATTGCTCTTGCTGCCTGTTGCCTCTTTTTTCTTTTGGTCCCTTTGGCTGGCTGTTCTGTCTCCCACTTGCCTTGGCATCCATGCTCGACATGTCCTGCACATTCAATAAAAGTCATATCTGCCTCAAACCCATGTCTCTCTTTTCTTGGACACTGCATGCAGCTCTGTCGCTGACAGGCACCAACCCAGTGCCGTTGTGGAATCGTCTGGATTCTCAGTGGGAGACAGATGCCCAATCTATGAGATCGTTGGTGTGGTGCACACCGTCATCCGAATGTAATAAGCAACTGCTTCTTGGTGCCTCTGTCCATGTGTCTATCATGACGGGCATGCCTGGCATGCCTGGCACAGCTCGCATGCACTGCATCTCGCAACCGACGCTGTCCGATCGTCCTGGCGGACAGTACGTTTCCCACAAAAGAAATAATGACGAGATCAGTTGGCGGTCGAAGCAGCGATCGTGATGCTGTCATTGGCATTGAGACACAGATGTCCAATATATCGGCATTGTTCTCGTCGAAAAAGGCAAAGGTAGCGATTGAAGCTATGCCAATATATATGGGAGTGAAAGCCCTGGTACCGTTGGAGCTCTGTGGAGCAAGCTGGAGTGGGCCAGAGCGACCGCACATGAAGTTGGTGTGATGTTGATGCTGATGCTGATGCTGATTGTGGTTGTTGGCTGGCTGGATGGATCGATGGATGGAATGATGCAGGATCAAAAGGCGGCGATGGACGAGCTCAAGCTGCTGCTGAATGGACCGCAGAGCAGCGCGGCTGTGCTGCAGCAAGCTGCGGTTGTACAGTGGGTGCGGCTGCTGGATAGCACAGCAGGCGCTGTTGCTGCCACGAGCGAAGCAGTGACCGACAAGGAGCGCCAGTTGCTGAGTCAGACCAACAACAACAACAACAACAACAACAACAGCGACAATCGGCCTCACAATCATCTGTCTGCGGCCGCTCTGGCTGCCCAAAGATCGCACGGTGCGCATGCGGCAACTATGGCGGCGCTTTTCTGCTCGCTGGTCGAGTGCTGCGCTGTGCTGCGGCCAGATGCTGCGGCCGCCGCCGTTGCGCCATCGTCATCTGGCAGACTCTTGGTGCACATGATTGCCGTGCTCAGGCGCGCCTCGGCTTCGGCCCAAGTTCCGCTTTCGGACATCCATCCAGACACGGCCACACCATCGCTTGCTGTTTCCGAAGCCGCTCGCAGACTGCTTGCTGCTTCGTCACCCATTGCTCAAGGACTTGAGCGACTGGTTGCTTCCACAGTCCAGGCTCTCTGTCATCTGGTGCGAATCCATAGGGTGCGCGATGCCCTTTCCACAGATACATGGAATGCCTTGATTCTGGTACTGATGGATCTGCTTGTGCCATCGGCATCGATTCAAGAGAACGCATATCGAGTACAGCTGCGTAACGACTCGCGTCTTGCAAGCATACATGCCGCAGAGGCGTTTGCATATCTCATCACTGGATTCCTTCCTGTCCATGTTGCAAACCATTCAGGCGATGCAATAATCGCAATCGAAGACTATCTTGAGCGTTATGACAGCGACAATCCTGCATCGCCTATCCTTGTTGGCATTCCTGTGCCACTAATCATAAACCTGGCAATCGACAGGATTGAGCAGTGTCTCGGCTCGCTCGAAAGAGTCATCACGGCGAGCATTGGTATCTGGAGCAGCCGTAGCATGAGAACCCATGCCATGCAGCTTACGCGCCTGTATCTGCTGCTCAATGACGATTTCGTATCGACTGAATCGGAAACAGTTTCAATCTATAAACGGCTTACAGTTCATGCAATCGAGACTCTCTCGGATCGCCATCTGCCTGTACCATCACACTTTCTGCTTTCGGCTATTCGCTCCAATCACGCACAGGACGCCATCCTTCACATCCTTGCAAACCATCCAACAGATTCCATTACGCCGCAGATTTATACCTCTCTCATGGAGATTGATTTCGCAGCCCTCATTTTACATTCTCAGTTGAAAAACGAGGCATTGCAAAAGTCTGAGGCAATCGATAGACAGACAGAGTCTACTGATGCTGATCATGAAAACGCATCTACTAGAACTGAGCCAAGGAAGCGTGCACGCCGAGCTGTATCGAGCATGCTAGATGAAATCGATAGATGTCTTGCAAATCCTAGCGTATTCAAGCACTCTGTAGCCCTGATCCAGACATTTGCGCTTGTCGCTGCTCGTCATTGGGGTCTTTGCCAGCCACTCATTCATCGACACCAGCATGCAATCCTGTCGATTCTGTCATCAAACAACCAGGCCCTCGAGGATGCTGCGATGCTCCTTGTCCTCGCCATACTGCAGCACGCGACACCAGAAACTACCACCGATCAACCAATCGTATCTGCTGCGGCTCCAACCGAAGCTCACGTGCTATCAATACAGGCAGTTTGGGACCTTGTGCATACCAAGCTGATGCATACTGCCGACTCCAGCGATCTGCGCTTCTCGATCTTGACCGTCATCATGCGCAATCGTCTGATAAAGGAAGATAAACTGATCGAGGACTACACTGGCTTTCTTGACTCGGCTCTCTCCCATTCAGACCGACTCGGTGGCTCTGCAGAATTAGAATATCATAGTGCTGCTGCGGGTTTGTTCAAAACACCCAGATTGAATCCGAAACGCCTCTGGAAGTGCGCCATCGCAACAATGAGCAATCTCTCGAGTGCCGATCTGTCGCCTGTCAGTGCTCATCATCTTGTGGCTGTTGCATCGACTCTGCTGCTTCCATTTGATGCTGTTGCGATATCTGGTTCAAACACGACTTTTGTGATTCGATCGATACCTCAAGGCGCGATGCTTTACGAAGCAAATCTGTCAGTAATGCGCCAGCATCTCGCCATTCGACATGGATTTCAGCTGGACCATGTCACTGTGCAACACAGTGTTTCAATCGAATCTGTCATTGCACAGGTGTCAGCGTCCAACTCGCCTTCTCAAAAAGCCTCTGCCCATACGTCGTCAAGTGCTCCATCCAATAATATCCAAGAAACGCAGCTCCAACCACTCTTTGCTCTTTTGGCCGAGTTTGTACAGCATGCAACACCCACTGCCATCAAGGCGTCTCCTGTCAAGCGTCCCAAATCCAGTCTGCGCGCACAGTCAGCAATCCTAATCATCATTCTGTATGTCATCCGATCACTCTGCCAACAGTTGAACATTTCCGAACATAATATTGCATCACAACATCCAACACTTTTGCATCTCATCACACTATTGCAGCCTCTTGCAGCAGTTTGGTTCAAGCAAATCAAACAGCTGCTGACCCCGCCAGTCACGTCGGACGTTGCCGTCGAGCTCATGCGATGGATATCCATCTTGCAGCACCAATCTGTCTCAGCTGGTGGATCGGCAGCTCTCAGCACGCTGTTACCCGTGCCTATCGATTCTGCTGCGCCACAAACAACATTGTCGATGAACTTGTTTTCATTGGATCTGATGGGCGACACTCAAGTGAACCACACACAAGCTGTTCATGACGAGCCGCTCGCGACCCCAGTGCTTCACAATATGCATCTACTCTGGCCACTAAATGTCTCAATGAGCTGTGAATTGATCTCGGTGCTCATCAACTGCTCGTCCACCTTGCCGCAGCAACCTGCAGCAAGTCGCAGTTCTTCCAGTAAACTAAATGCTGACGACGATGACGACGACATGGACGACGACCTATCTCGAGACCAATCAGTCCTGAGACAGAGCGGAGCTATTCGGTCTGCATCAAACAGTAGCTTGAGCGTCTCTGCCATGTTTGAGATTTCGCAATATGGCACGGTTCTCAACGATCGCACTCTTTTCCATAGCGTACAGCTGCAGTTTATTTGTGTCGTGTTCCAGTCTCTTATCGGCTCGGCGCAGGCTACCGAGATTCTTGGCGAAATTCACGAGTACACAAAATCGATGATTGTGGATCAGCAGTGCAGTAGTCTGACAATGCTGCGACACGAAACTATAGTGTGGCTCTTGACTTTCTCGGGAACATTTGATAAGCAAGTGTTGTTGGACTTGATGCATGCAATCGTCTCTGGCTTGACGGCTGGCTCGCAAAAGGACAGCGAGATGTACCACATCTTTTGTATCGAGGCTCTTGCTGCAATGCTGCCTGCTATCGTACGCCGATGCCAGGATGCCAATGGTACTCGCGACCGCGACTTTTCCAAACGAGCGTCGGTCTATCTTGAGCATACCGTTGGCTTTGTGCTTAAACGCCATCGAGCAGGAACCCTGTCCGAGCATGTCAAGCCAAGTTTCAGCCGATTGAATCTGGCAATCATGCAGTGCGATCCCGACAGCACTCTGCTCCCCAATCACTCTGCAGGCATGATTCTTGTCGGTCTTCTCAAGAATTCAGGGTTCGCCTTGCGAATGGCATGGGCAATCGAAACAGCGCCGCGTGTCATGGGTACAATCGACACTAGCGACCACCACAATATCATCCAAGACGTTGTGAATCAATTGCCAAAAGAAGTCGAAGATGCATCGGATCTCATTTCTGTATGCGCCATTTATACCAGCATTCTGATCACTAGCCGTGGAAATTCTGCTATTGCTGTCATCCAAGCCATCCTTGACCTTGCCACACCCACAAATGCTCAGTCTGGTCCAAACCATTTGCCTCTGGTTGCTGATATTCTGGAGCAGATTGCCAAACATTTTGGATTTGCACGATCGGAGCAAATGGTTGTCGCACTTCAGAGGCATCTCGTTGCACGCGTTGCAGACAGACACATGTTTTTTGGTATCCTGTGGTCTGTTTCCTCCCTTTGGCGATCCGAGAGCGACTATCTGGCCAATGCTTTTGAGGATCTCGCACCCTCGGCCGTCAGGAACGGATGCTTTGACGAGTTGTTGCAGCGCCTTGCTGATGGGGCCGCCACTCAGCTGTTGGACTGTATCGGGCATTTGTATGGTGTCTTGCTTCCATTAACGTTTGAAACAGCATTGTCCAGCAAGGTGTGTGGTGTCTATGTTCCTGCTTGACATGGCTTGCTATTGGCATTTCTCAGTGTTTTTGAGCCTACCTTGCCTGTCGTCTTTGGTCTTGCCTCACTGACACTAACAGCTACCTTGATCTGCTCTTGTCATATTGATTTCACTGGTATTCGCAGGCAACGTCGGCAATAGACCGACTCTTTGAATACGTTGGCATCGAAGCTGCGAATCGCTTGGCAGGCGTTGCAAGGCAGTCAGTTTCTGTTGTATACAGCATTCTAATGGCAGTGTCTGGCCTGGATCTGAATCTGTTGGATCTGACCGCTATTGATCTCAACCCACACATGGCAGAATCGCTTACCAAGACCCGACCTTGGCTTGATTCAGCACCAGAGAATTCAAACCACGCTGTTGAGCCAGCCAATAACACCAACATATCCCAAGCACTGAACGCTCTAGTAGAGTTTTCAAACTCTGTTCGATTCAAGTCAGTCTGCGACTTCTTCAACCCATCGCGCATGCACAAAATCATGCAAAAGATGCACACCGAGCTTGACGAAAACAAGTTTTGGTTCGAACGCCGTCGTATTCTTGCCAATTCATATCGTGTCATGATCATTCTTGCCGACATTCATCTTGCACACCCCTATATATTTCGATCGACCACGCAGACACTGCTCAAGTATTTATCGCATGAGGCAACGTTTGGTGTTTGCTGCTCGCTGATTGCGTATCTGGCGGATATCACGATTGCCTGCAATGCCATGTCTAATTTGGTCTCGAATCTTGTCCAGATCTGTGCTTCTCTTGGACGCGCTGGCGTAGAGTTTCATCGTCGTGCGGCTGCTGCAAGTGCGTCTGCAGCCTCGCAATCTTCTCAGCATCCAAGAGGAATACCAGATTGCCTTGCTGTATCTGAGTTTGCGACTCTGCCGGCATTTTCATCTGTGACTGCAAGCACTGCATTCTTCACCGAGGCTGCCAACAGCACTGTTGCTCTAATCGAGCGACTCTTTGATCTCGTCCAACCCCACTCCCCTGAAACTGTGCACATTGCATTCTTCAGTCTTGATGCTGATTGCAGCTTGTTCGAGCCTCTTGCCGCCAAATATCGCCCTTCCGATGTCGCCTTTGGAGTTGTCCGCAAGGCACTGTTGGATCACGATCTACAGTCGCCTGCGCCACTCAGATATCTGCAACAGCTGCTCGATCGTCCTGAATGCTCACAGTGGCTGTCTTCATCGAATGATCAGCTCCAACCAGCGCTATTTGCTAAACTCAACCAGATTGTGCGTCGTGGTGTTGCCAATCGACCTGAATCACTGCTACCCTCTTCGATGCGCATCGAGGCGGCCAAATGCCTTGGTAAACTTAGTGTTATCGTACCCAGCCGTCAGTTCACGGTTGATGCGCTCTCAAACAACTCAATGCATGCCACACAGCTGCCTCTACTCAGCAAACCAGCTAAAGCGAATTCAGAACCTTGCGATGAACATGACCTCATCATTCAGCATCTTATTGTAGCTTTGTTTGACTCGCAACTCAACATTGTCCACACGGCATCCAAGACTCTCACTGTTGTCGCTTCGACTGAACAGGGACTCGCTGCATGCCAGCGTTTATCCGAGCAAATACATTCTACCATTGATATCTTCATTCCAAAACATCTTGGACGCGTCTCGGCATCTACCCTTTCGTTCACAGTCCCACAAGGCTCGTATCATCCACTGACGGCGGCTGAAAATGATTGCGACGACATTGGTTTTGGCAGCATCTTTCTGGTCAACAATCGCACGCCTACTGAATGGAGCGTCCAAGTCGCAAACACCCTGCTAGCATCGTTCCCATTTACGCTGCCATTCTCACATTTGGGTCGTATGTTTGAATTGGGACCCGATTTCGCCGATGCAATACTGCCCTATCTTGTTTTGGTACCGCTGCTGAGTGAGATAAACGGAACTATGACGCCGACATCAGAAGGCGCTACATCCATCGCTTTGACTGCTACTCCTGCTCTTGCAACTGCGAGCAATGGTACTAGTGCCAGCCATCGTCTGACGCGTCGCAACTCTACTCCTGCAATGTTCTCTCAACCGACACCGATTCGTGATATGTTTTCAAAACACTTTGCAAGCTTTTTCAAGAAAGCGACAGCGGCTGATTCGTTTGCTATCTTGCGCCTTCTCAACGTGCTGCATGTGAGACTCACCTTTTGTTTGAGGCTGCGTTTATTTCGACATCTCTACTACTCCCCTTGTTTATGCGAGAGATTGCAAAACTTGTGCTTCTGCTAGATGACTGACGCCGATGATACATTTCTATGCTTATGCGCTATCTTTGATGGTGTTCGGGGGTGGGTGGTGGGTATTTTTGGGAGAAATAGTATCTGAGTCGTAACCATGCACCGGGACATGATATTCGATACGACTGGCTTGATCTGGATGAGTTACAGGTTGCTAAATGTGCTCTCCTAGTTGATCCGATCGATACTCTGTACTATGCCGAACTGTGGCGTACCAAAACGTGTCCGCAAGTGGATACCATTGCTGCAGAGATCTGGAAGACCCATTTGGCGTGTTTCAGTCGTCTGGATGAGGCCGATGGCTTCGATGGCGTTGTTTCGCATTATCGAGAGGATGTTAACGGAATTCTTGTACAAAGACATGAACAGGACCGCGAGTGGCTCAAGATTCTTGCGATGCAGGATGCTCGGATACAGAATCTCTCTAAAACAGTCGGCAGTGATCGTGCTGCGTCGAGTGAGCACGATGCTGAAAATCATTTGCAGCTGTCTGCTGGTGCTAGTGCTAGTGCTAGTGCTACTGCCTGTGATGCCGGTGCTTCTAAATCGAGTGTTGAAGAAGATCAGTACTCGCTTCTTAAATCACTCTGTCGATCGGGGCAGTATCATGTCTTGGAAATGTATTTGGCTGGCATGGCGGCGACAGCTGCAAACTCTAATCTGTTGGCAGAAACAGAATCGAGTATCGTTGCAATCACGACACGCTCGACGCTCCCGCCAAAGATTGCCGAGTTGCAGTATGAGTGCTTGTGGCGCATGGGCAAATGGGATAAGGCTGTTGCTGACGGTCAGTTGATTTCCACACAGTTTCCTGTTGACGTGACTTGATGCGTCTACCTTGCATTCTACCATTGATGCTGATCTTTGCATGCATCTGCACAGGTCATAACGGTACTGAATCTCGCTACTTTGAGTGCTTGCAGGCGATCTATACTGCTCCACGAAACCCAGCAACACGCACAGTCATCCACAATGCAATCCTGGAGACTTCGACTGAAAAGCTTTGCTTTCCTGCACTCCTCTGTTTTGTTGAAGCGAACGAGGCACATGCCATAATCAACATGAGTCAGGATGTTCGGCCGCATAAGATGCTTGATCGATGGAGCCTGCGGTTTGCGCAACTGGTAGAGTCGCGGCCGTTTGCAGAGCTTGAGCGGCTTTTGGCATTTCGGACGCATTTGCTGCTAGCAATTCGCGATGCATTGACACTGTCGAGCCATGGTGCACAGAGTGCGCTCCACACAGAACCAGTCACCCAGTATCTGCTCGACAATCTGATCTTGACTGCCAGACTTGCGCTTGAAAGTGGCGAACCCAACACAACACGACTTGCCCTCCAGCGCTTTACCGATCTTCAAGCATCAGCATCACCACTTCAACAGCTTGAAGCGCGCATTCAAGAGATCAAGCTTTGTTGGACCCAAAGTGACAAACAGATTGCCCTTGGACTTCTCAATGATCTGTTGCAGCAGCGACTGTCCTCCAAGCTTCCACAGACTTACGAAAACTGTGTGGCCGATACCGACTTGCTCTGTCTTCTCGGCAAATGGTCGTCGCAAAGCAAATCGTTGAATCCGCAGCAAATCGTTGATCGGTACTTGGTTCCAGCAGCGACCAAACGCGACAAGTTGGTTAATCGACCTGCATCTCTACAACACACGTCGCCATCGTTTGCGTCGCTCATTGCTCAAGGACTATCGTCTTCATCCTCCATCACCTCAACAGCATCGTTTGTGGCACCCGGCCAACACACACGCAAAGAGTACTACCAACTCGCACGATTCTGCGACAACATTCTCGACGAAATGGCATCAGACGAAACCCACCAACGATTCGAACAGCTTCGACGAGAACGCGAACATGAGCTCAAAGTGTACCGTCAAATGGAGCAGGACGCGGGTTCGAGTTCCGCCGCCGATAAAGCGATCAAGGCCACATTGGCAAGTTTCAAACGCAAACTCGAACGTCAAGTCGAAATGGATCGCAAGATCTCAAACGAGCGTCAACGGCAGGTCATGAGATATCTGGTCTTGAGTGTCGAGTGCTACATGAAGACTCTTGTCAGAGAGGATGCCTTGTCCAACGTCGAGGAGACAGTGTTTAGGTTTTGCTCGCTGTGGTTTGAGAGTGCCAATGTGCCAGATGTTCAGAGTGCCGTCGAGCGACTGGTTGGCGAACTGCCAACTCGAAGGTTTTTGATTCTCATGTATCAGATGTCTGCGAGACTTGTCAATACACGTCTGAATGCTGCTACCTCGCCAGAACAAGGCGATGCAGGTGGCAGCGGCAGTAGTGGTCATACAACCAAGAAGCATGCTGAAGATGAATCCATGTTCAGCGCGTTGCTTGAGCGGCTAGTGCTGCGAATCATCTGCGACTTCCCCCACCATTCTCTGCCACATCTCCTTGCGCTCAAGAACGGTGCGGACATTACCAATGCCACATCGACCACAAACGTGAGTGCATCTAGCAAGCGTCATCAAGCCGCAGGCTCTCACAGCACTTCTGCAACAGGTCCTGCCCATCGCGCCAAGCAGATTCTTGACAAGCTTGCCCATCTACCTCGCAAGTCATCAACAAGCAGCACCGGCGTCACTGTACACACAATCGCACAGCACACTGACCGACTGTTCAAACTCTACATTCAAGTATCAAACGTTGTTGTCGATAAGACGATAAAACGGACAGCAGGGCAACCCAATGTGTTTGATTCTCGACTCATGATTTCAACATTCCAGGAAGATCTCTTTGCGCCTGTTGTTACGATTGAACAACCAGCTGTCAAAGCCATGGACTATGACAATATTGTGCATGTGTGTAGCTTTGGAAAGACCTACAAGCTTCCTGGTGGTATGTACCCCTGTCCTGTTTTGAACTCTCTCGGGATTGTTGGACTAGATCGCGCTCTCACACTGATTCCTATTGTTACTTTTAGGTGTCAATGTTCCCAAGGTTATCGAATGCTTTGGCAGTGATGGCAACATGTATCTGCAGCTTGTCAAAGGAAATGGTGAGAAGGGTCAACTCGGACATACAGCATTGTCGATAATTACGTTTTAGATGTGTGTGTACTGACCAAGTGTGCTATGGTCTGGGTTTGTTGATTTCAATGCAGATGACTTGCGACAGGACGCAGTGTTATCATCTGTGTTCAGTATGGTCAATGTGCTTCTCAGCAAGCATTTCGAGACTCGCAAGCGACAGCTTCGAATCCGCACATACAGGATCATACCCATGTCGCCGCAGGCAGGTGTGGTGCAGTGGGTCAATGGAACAGTGCCGATAGGCAATCTGCTTATGGATGGGCATACTCGGTACCATCCCAACCAATGGACATCTATCGACTGCCGCAAGCGAATGACAGCCGAAAACGAGAACCCAGCAAGCACACCCGCTTCAAAACTCGCAACATACAACACGATCGAGCGCAACTTTACACCGGTACTCTCGCGCATCTTTTTGGAAAAGTACACTGATTCTCGTCAATGGTATGCAAACCGACAGCAGTTTATCCAAAGCCTTGCGGCGAGCTCGATGGCTGGCTACGTAGTTGGACTTGGCGATCGGCATTCACAGAATATCTTGTTTGATGAGGGAAGTGCCGAAGTTGTTCATATTGATTTGGGTATTGCGTTTGATCAGGGCAAGGTACTGCCCTATCCGGAGCTTGTACCGTTTCGATTGACGCGGAATCTTGGTAAGTTGCATTTTGTCTGTGTATCGAATGGTTTTGAGAGTTGTCATCACTGCTTGTTTTTGTTTTGGTTCTATTATATTCCAGCTGCTGATTATCAATGACGCGACTGATGATACCAATGACTGCGACCATCTTTATGGTCTGGACTGGGGGCTGGGGCTGGGATAATGGGGGGAGATCAGTTGATGGAATGGGACTCACAGGCGTCAATGGATTCTTCCGGCGAGGCTGCGAGGAGACCATGCAAGTGCTGCGGATAGAGTCACATGCAATCCTAACGCTGTTGGATGTGTTTCGACACGATCCACTGTATTCATGGAAGATCTCGCCTCTGAAAATGATGAATGTCCAGCAGCAGGCCAAGTCAGGCAGCCTGCCAAGTGAAACAGATGCAGCTGTTGCTGCCGCAGTACCAAACAGAGCACAGCGACGCACCAGCCGGGGCAGCAAAGGCGGAGTGGATGACGTAGGGATGGCAGTCGGAGTAGCGGATGGTGGATATGCAGCAGGCGCGGAAGCAGAAGCAGGGATAGTGGTGGTTCCAGGCAGAACGCGAGCCACCAGTGACGATGCGCGTGAAGCTGAGCGAGCCATGTTTGCGGTGCGCACCAAACTCGGTGGCATCACGAGCGTGGAATGCCAGGTTGCGCAGCTGATCAGCTCAGCGACAGATGCAGGGAATCTGTGCCGCATGTTCCAGGGCTGGGCTGCGTGGCTGTGACGATGTTGTTATGGGATGGATCTGGATCTGGGTCTGGATCTGGATCTGGATGAATGAAGGTTGAATGTTGCAGATTTGAGATTGACCGGACAGATGGAGAGCAACCGACATTCGTGGAACGGCGTTCTGCATACAATGAGCGACGCAGCAGCCAGTGAGTTTGATGCATGTGCAGCGATGGAAAGCGGCGGATGAGCAACTGTTACACACTGAGCACAGAGAGAGACAGAGAGAGAGAGAGAGAGAGAGACTGTTGGTTGCGGACACTTTGTACTGATGGCGTTGATGCTTTGGCTTTGACTGTGACGAATGACATGCGAAGCCATGGCAGCAGCAGCAGCAGCAACAGAAACAGCAGCAGAAACAGAGCCAGCAGCAGCAGCAGCAGCAGGAGCAGCAACCGGCAGCGAGACACCGCGGCGCTCCGTGGCGTTTGCCGGCAGCAGCGATCCACTGGCAACAGTCAGGCCGCTGCGGCACTCGCACTCTCTCTCGCACTCGCACTCGCTATCACTCAATACCTCTGAACAGCAACAGCAACAGCAACGAGAGCACCAGCAGCCAGGCTCGGCGCCTGTGGCGTCACCTGGCAGTGCGCCGCTGATGATGCCGCTGGTGTTTGGCTCCACCATCTTGATGCCTGGCGATGTGCGCTACACCGCAGAGCAGCAGAAGCGCAACGATATCCTGCAGCTCATGGACTTGACCACATCAGATCCCTCCTCGGCGCATCCAGATCCCTCGCTCGCTGCTCTGGGATACAACAACCACAGCAGCTCAAGCTTGCATAACCCGCCCTCGCTTCATCCTCGCTCTACTGATTCGGCACGCTCCCATACTGAATACGACGATGAAACAGACGACTATGACGACTACGATGATCGCTCGTCAGCAGTCTACGACAACGACAATACTAGATATCATCGCGATCCTGCATCGCGCAACTCTGTCAGTCAGATGCAGGATGCTGTCTTGCAGGAAGGCGGCATCATTCTGAATCCATGGCAGGTTTCTCAGTGCTTGCGGCTGTTGCGCGATGCCCAACTTGCTCGAAAGGTTGGTGTCGAATGGCATGCTGCTCAGGTAAGCTGTTGTCGTGGCTCATTCGCTTTCTCTCCTTCTGGCTTGCTCTCTTGCAAACATACTCCACTTGACTGCTCAGTGCTAATTACCATTGCATAGATCGAATCAGATGGCTTTGTCCAAGAAGAACTCCATGCTGCGTATGCTGTCATCAGCGACCTTACTGTAAGTCAAACCTACGCTATCGCCTTGTTTGGCTTTGTGGAAATCTGCTTCCTCTGCCAAACTGTCCGAAACCATATATATGCTTATTCGCCAGCTGTTCACATAATGTGTCACACACCAGAACTCGACGACAAAGCAAGCAGATACCATATCGACTCTCTCCGCAGACATTGTCGCAATGCGCGCAAAGATTGCTAGACTCGAAGCTGATTTGTCAGAGCAGGAAATGGTCACTCAAGATCTGCGAGATGAGCATACAATGCTCGTGGATCTCAAAGAACACGCACAGGACGAGAAGATTAGGATGAAACGCGAAATCCAACAAGCTCAGACAAGCCTCGCTGAAACGAATCTACGCATCAGCGAACAAGACAAGTATATCGCCAAGCTTGAAGAGCAGCTTCGTCAGTCTGCCAGTGCACAGGCTCCGGTGCAGTCTGTTGTGCTTTCGTCCCTGTCATCGTCAACAGCCTCGTCATCGATCTCCGCAATCAATGGCAGCAGCGTCGCACCAGAGGCTGCAATCAACAGCATGGGCAATGCAGTTGATCTAACAAGTGCGCGTCAAATGATTGAAAACTTGCAGTTGCAACTACAAACAAGCCGCGATTCAGAGGAGACCATGCATCGCACACTGCAAGAGACATCTGCAAAGTTGCTTGCAAAGCAGTCCGAGTGCGATCAGCTCACCCAGATTGTTGCAAAGCTACAGGCAGAGCTGGAAGAGGCCAACTCACGCATTGTGCTTGCAGGCGTCATGGATCATGGCGACAACGCCGCTTCATCGCTGCAGTCTAATGGAAGCGCTGACGGTCTGAAGCGTGACGTTGCAACCATTGAGGCAGAGCTCTCATCAAAGAATGCGCTACTGACTGCAATCACTGAGCAGTTTGAACAAACTCGCAAAGAACTCGAACACATGCGAGCGTTTACCGAAGTATCAAAATCAAAGGAGCTCAGTAGACTCAAGATGGAAATGAGTGTCATCGAGCGTGAAAATGCTGGGTACATCTCAAAGAATGCCAGCTTACAGGAAATCATCGAGGTAGGCTGGCACTCATCCCTGAGCCTTTTGTTTGATTTGTGCTCTCTTTGGTTCTGATGCTGATGCTGACGTGTTTCCGGTCTGTTTGTTGCTGTTGGCAGTCGTATCGTGAAGAGATTGAACAGCTCACTGCACAAATCACAGAGTTACGGACGCAGTATCAACGAGACTTGCAGAGTAAAAGCGTCGAAGCAGTTCGGCTCACGGCTCAGGGATAGCGTAGAAATCCTCTGCCAGATATCCCTTCCTCCCTCTCCCTCTCCCTCCCTCCCCTCCGCCTTTTTTGTTACTGGGCATGTACGATGAAATGATCAACTGATGACTAACCTGCATTGAATGAAGAGCATGGTGGATTTCCTCCAACACCTTAATTGAGAGTGTCAGCATGCACTGCCAGCATCTATTATCCACGGCAGCTTCGTAGGATGGGCTGTAGTCGCATCATTGTTGATTGCTGAGAACGTGAATCCAGAAATCATCGCTTCTCAACTATAACAACAACAACAACAACAACAGCAGCAGCAAACAAGCGAATATGACGGCGAACTTGTATGCTGAACTCCTGCCGCTGGTGCGCGGCGAGCCCGACGCACAAACTCTCGAGCGAATCGTGCGAGTGTGCGACAAGAGTGAGTCATACTCTTGGCTGTCCTGTGCTGTGTTGCACTGTGCTGTACGGCCAGCGTCGCAGCCAGCAGAGAATGCTGACCCCCAAGTGCAACGAACTGCGACTGAAATGCCTTGTCTTGTCTTGGCTGTAGTCCTGAAGGCTGATCCCAGCGACGTGGATGCTCTGCGCACAAAGGTTTGCTTCAGTGCTCAGTGCCCAGTGCTCGGTGCTCGGTGTTGCTCTGCAGCGAGCAACGCAAGCAGCAGCGGAAGACTGACCAAGATGGATGACTGTGGCGCTGTGCTTGTCAGACTGTTGCGCTGGTCAAGCTGGAGCGATATGACGATGCGGTTGCTGTCATTGGCTCGCAC
>JH393073.1:0-12241 GCA_000235945.1 Homolaphlyctis polyrhiza JEL 142
GTTGATTGTTGCGTGCCAACTGCCCACAGTCACTCGGATGGAATGCCACACAGACACAGACACAGACACAGACACAGACACAGACACAGGAAGAGAAGTCATGCCAAAGTGGCGTTGTCGTTTTGCGGCAAATTGAGCCCTGCCACACACACATATATGCACACACATATACATATATACACATTATACTCTCTCTCTCGCTCTGTCTCTCTCTCTCTCTGTCTGTCTGTCTGCCTGCCTTCATGGCTGCCCTTGTCAGGACCCTTGATTTCGTTGATGGCATGTACTGACATCTATGTTGCCGTCTTGGCGCAGTCAACCTCGCGATCCCTCTGGCCTCGAGTTCTGGGAACTCTATGACGAAACACACAAACTTGTGAGTGTCATACCAACCGTGTGTGCCCAATCCAACCAACCATCCAACCAGCTCCTCACACTGCTTGGTGATCCCTGCGCACACACTCCCCTTCTAGCCGTACTTTTACAACACTCGAACAAAGCAGACTGAATGGGTGCGACCAGCAGTCGGCACAATCATCCCAGTAAGTTGATGACGATGATGATGACGATGATGTCTTGACCAGGGGAACACAAACTGGATATTACTGGATATTGCCATATACTGACACTTGTGTCTGTGACATGAAGCTTGTTGCGATCCAGGTGAGCCACTAATCAGCCAATCAGCCAACCAACCAATCACCATGCAGCACTGCTTGGAATGCTGACACTGTCACTCTGCATCCTAGAACTCGGCCATAGGAAAGCGCTTCTCTGCTGTGTTTGGTGGCGTCGCTTCTCTGCCTGCACTCCCTGCAAGTGTTTATGTAATACTATTGCCACCATCAATCTGCAATCTGCAATCTGCAACCCTTTCTCCTTTGAACAACTGACTGAATCTTGACAATCAATCAACTCGTAGGGTTCGCCGAGTGCCAGTCCCATGCGCACTTCTGCCGCTGCTGCTGTCGCTGATCCTCGCATGCCAACTCCGCCAAAAGATGCCGCAGTCTACACCAGTCTGTCGGCTCTCAGTGCAAGCGGCCGCACTTCCACTACGGGTGCTGGTGCCGATGCTCATGGCGCAGATTTGTCAGCTCGCGCTGCCTCGGAAGCCAGTCTAGGCGGCTCAGTTGGATACTTATCTCGTTCAACTCCAAATGCTGCTGCCGTGCAGATCGCCAAAGCAGGCGGTGTGTCTCTACCAACCAACAATCCAGGTACCCTTGCAGTATCTTCTCTGCCTATTTTGGTCATAGAAACTCGTGCATCAATCCTTGATCGCTATTCTTCGGTCAACTTACAATAGTCGGTTTGATTTCATGTTTACAGAAGCGGCCGATGCCATGAATCCATTCAGCCGGCAAAACCTGCACTCTACTCAGTCAATGAGCCTCCCCTCTCTGCAAACGTGAGCCTGCTTGTCAATGCTACCCTTGCATGAAAGATAGCCTCTCTGACCATCAATTAATCGCTTGGTTGCGACGTGTACATCAGCAGACCTCGATCATTGCCTGCCGATTTGCTTACAGACATCAACCAGTTCAAAATCGATGGATTTGCAAAAAAATACTTTTCTCAGCATCGGCGAGGCTTCTTTCGACGCAAAGTGCCGATTGAGAAGATGCTGGTGTATCAAAAGGTTCTTATTCTGTGCTTGTTTATCATTATTACTGCCATCATCCGACCTGACAGTGCACATATGATCTACCATCAACAACTTGTATCCAGGATGCACTCCGCATGCCCTTGATGCAACTGCGACCTGATCTGCACCGCGACGCCACAAAGTGCTTCAAACTGCTGCAAAAGATCATGCAGCCCAAAGGCGACTTCTCCACATGCTACCCAGAAATCCAGGCACTCTTGGAAACTGGCATTCGCGTTGGTGGTCTTCGCGATGAAATCTTTGTACAACTCTGCAAGCAACTAACAGAAAACCCAAGCGCCGACAGCGTTAAAAAGGGTTGGCAGCTCATGGATATCGTGTGTTCAACTTTCCCACCATCCAAGAACCTGGAAAACTATCTCAAAAGCTTTTTGCAGCAGAACTTCAACGCTGGCGGCCAGGGTAGCGAACTTGACATGATTGTAAGGCATGCTTCGGCAAGTCTTATTCGCATCGGCAAGATTGGCCCCCGTGGTCGCACAATGACTCCGGCTGAGATTGATCAAGTCTTGGTATGCAACTGGAACACATGTTGATTTTGTTGTTGCTGCAGCAGATCGCCATTGTGTTGTGCCTTGTTTACTTGCTTCTGCTCACCAATATGTCTCTTTTGTGTGTGTGTGTGTGTGTTTGAAATCTGTCGCTTTTATAGGAAGCACCGTTCAAAAACTCTGTGTTTGGTGACACACTCGACAGCATCATGGAACGTCAATTAGAGGCATATCCTGGCCTTGAGCTTCCCCGCATCTTGCTGTTCCTCACCGATGCGATTCTTAAACTCAACGGCGCTCAAGCTGAGGGCATCTTCCGTGTCCCAGGCGATGCTGAGGCTGTTTCTGGTAATCAAAGACAGATCCACTTTATTCTATGTATTCGTTGTTTGTTTCAGCCACACATTACTGACTGTGTCATCGCTTTTGCACATACCCTGGGCTGCCTTGGTTTCGTAGAGCTGCGGTGCCGAATCGACAAGGACGAATACGACTATACAGGATTTACTGGTAAGACACGCTATTACTGCGAGATGCATATGCTGGTAATCTATGCCGTTCATGCTAACTCTCAGTGAATAGATCCCAATGTGCCTGGCTCGCTGTTTAAGCTGTGGCTCCGCGAACTGTCTGACCCGTTGATTCCAGCAGAACACTATCCCCAGTGCGTTTCTGTTGGTCAGGAAGATCGCCGACTTGATCAGAAGGAACTTTACGAAAAAGCTACTGGAATTGTCGAGCAACTGCCAGGTAAACATAGAACTAAACCTCGTCCAGACTGGCACCGCACCAATGTGTTCACAGATTGAGTTTCTTTTGCTGACATCTTACTGGGGAAAACGGGACTGCTGTTTCGACATGCCATTTTCCAATAGAAATCAACCGACGCGTTGTCCGCTTCACCATCCAGTTCCTTCAGATCATTGCCGAGCCACAAAACCAACCCTTCACCAAAATGACCGTTGCCAATCTTGCCATGGTCTTTGCACCCAACTTTTTGAGATGTCCAAGCGACAATCCAACAACCATTTTTGAAAACACAAAGTAAGCAAGAAAGCTTTCTCGCATGCATGTAATCGGCCGTGCTTGCAGGTTGTTGCTGTTTAGATACTGAAAATCCTGTTGTTTTTGTTTTGCCACTTGACCTGCACCCCTTCCCCCTTCTTCCCCCCCCTCTGGCTCTTGATACAGGTTTGAACAAGCGTTTTTGAGAATCTTGATTCTGGGTGCATCGCCATAAAAACAAACACGAGGGCGATGGGCAGCGGCTTGGAATTAAAAGATGATTTGAATTTGTTTTTTTGAATACTATTCCCTGCTGCTTCTGTATCTTGCTCTCGTTGTGGTCATATCTGTTTGCTGTCTGCAACTCGTATTGCTTGCGATCCTTGTGTGCAGCCTAATGGCACATCCTGCAACTGATGACTTGTTGGTTTGTTTGGCTCTGTTGCTCAACAAGATCTGTGTGTTGGGCAAAGTGTGACGCCAACATTTGAAGCAAGACGATGGATGAATAGACCAATAGACGACATGGCTATGGTTGTGATTGGCATAAATGCCGAGGGATCATCACAGGATGGAGTCGTGATGGCAGATGCATCTGATTGCTCGCGTTGGTAAGAGCGACAGCGGATATGGGATTCTCCCCCCGAGCGAGGATTTATCCGATTCGCTGGCTGGATGCGAGCGAATCAACTTTTTGGGATTTTTGGCAGACAAGAGGATTGCCAGCAAGATTACTTGGGGTCTGATGCAGCTTCCAGAGAGCGATGCTGTTGTAAAGACCCAGCTGTTTGGCACAGTGTTTGAACTGCCTGCTCGGTGAGTGCTTTCACTGCTGGATGGTACTTGCGGTCTCTGCCGCCGTGTATCCTCTGTCGATGCGGCACAGCGACTGGTTTCCAGTGCCCAACTGCTCGGATAATTGACTGTGACTGACCAACTGCTGGCTGACCAGATACAATCTCAAGGAAGTCATTGGCATGGGCACATTTGGACTCGTCTGGTACAGTTCTGTTGGCTGTCGCCGCATTCCATCTGCAACGAAACCGCTTCTGTTTACCCGCATCTCACAGTTGCTGCCACGCTGCAACCAATGTATATGTATAAACTCTCCAACGCCCCCCCCCCCTGTTTTTAGCTCGGCCATTGATACAGCAACATCGACACAGCTTGCCATCAAAAAGATATCGCGGCCATTCGCCGACACGCAGACTGCCAAGCGAGTCTTTCGCGAGCTGATGCTGCTCAAGCACCTAAGACACCCAAACATCATTCAACTCAATGATATCATCATACCCTCAACGCAATCAGACATGTAAGCAGCCTTGTTCCCACACAATCACTCGAGCTCGATAGAGTCCATCGTCAAACATCAGCGAATAGACTTG
The DNA here is from genome assembly GCA_000235945.1 of Homolaphlyctis polyrhiza JEL 142. Taxonomy (NCBI): domain Eukaryota; kingdom Fungi; phylum Chytridiomycota; class Chytridiomycetes; order Rhizophydiales; genus Homolaphlyctis; species Homolaphlyctis polyrhiza. The sequence goes on from JH393073.1 coordinate 4,551, forward strand.
CTGACCTTGCACGCTAAATGCCATCTATATAAGCTACTTTGTGACAACGTTGATGGGAACAGATTTGAGTCGATTGCTGTCAGTCAAGAGGCTTGAACCACAATATATAGAGTATTTCGCCTACCAGATCCTTGCCGGACTGAGATACATTCACGGATCTGGAGTGATTCATCGCGATCTTGTCAGTATTTGCTATCCTGTCTCGACTGTTTTTGATTTGTGTTTGTTTTGAATTGAGCTTCATGACAGCTGTTGCAGTTACTTTTCTTGATTGCAGTCTGTGGTGACTTACTTACTTGGCATGGTTTCATGTCTGTGTGCGCTTTGTGTATTTATAGAAACCTGCCAATATCCTTGTCAATGAGGACTGTGCTGTTAGAGTTGAGTTAAATTACCTCTCTCTTGGCTGCAACTATGCTGTCGGACGTGTCTGTAATGTACAAAAACAGCGAAGATAGAGTTTCCCGACACTTCATCGCTGCAAGCTATAAACCCCAGTACACAAATCACATTGCAATCAGCAGAGTCTCTCTGTCTCTCTCTCTCTCTCTCTCTCTCGCATCCACTTGCTGACCCCCAGTCACCCGTACTCTTTTTTTGCTTTCTTTCTTTCTTTTCCTTTTTTTCGGGTACTGTTCTAGATTTGCGATTTTGGAATGGCGCGCATCACAGAAAATGTCATGACTGGGTAGGACAAGCGTTTGTTTCTTTGCTATTAGTTTTAGTATCTAGATTATTCTGGTACCTCTGTTGTTGCTGTTGAAGACTGATGGGTAATAAGACAGCGTGTTCAAGACTGACATATGATCGCCTGCCGTGCTGCCCATCAACAAATTCTGCGAATCTAGTTACGTCACAACAAGATACTATCGAGCACCCGAAGTCATGCTGGCATGGCAGAGATACGACACGGGAATCGATGTATGGTCAATGGGATGTATTCTCTCGGGTAAGCGAACCCTGCCAGCGAATAGTATTCCAACTTTTCTCTTTTATCATGGTGCGATGTTTCTGATTGTGTCCGAGTCTATAGAGATGATTGAGGGCAAACCGCTGTTTCCTGGCAAAGACCGTGAGTTTGTGCCGCAACTCTTTATGCATACATGATTTGCTTTCTGCTGTTGGGTCAGAATCTCGAGACTGATGGATTTTGTGGTTGTAACGTCTGTCGCGTGTGCCTTATTGGCGGTGGTGGTGGCTTGATTCTATAGATATTGATCAGTTCCATAAGATTTCGAGCCTGATTGGGAGTCCACCTGCTGATGTCATTGACGCCATCTGCAGCGAAAGTGTGAGTTGATGATAACCATACCTGCGAATCTTGATAGCATAATGGCTAACGACAGACTGGTTATGCAAACAATAGACGCTACAGTTTGTCCAATCGCTACCACAACAGACTGCCGTTCCGTTTGCACAGCGATTCGCACATGTTTTCCCAAGCACAGGTGACATAGATACAGCCTGCCTTGTATCTATCCTCTCCCTTGTCAAGCTTGATAGTGCAGCCTCCCACCTCCACATGCACAAATAGATTTTCTGACACGCGGCATACACACGCGAAACACTTTTAGTGGTAGATCTTCTTGAAAAGATGCTTGTGTGGGACTTCAAGAACCGAATCACGGCAGCAGCGGCATTGCGCCACCCTTACTTTGCAACTCTCCAGTCGCTTTACTCTGACTCGGACAATGATCCAGACTATAACCAGGTTCACAATGTTCGATTGTTTGATTGGTCGTTTACGGGAGCAGAGATGCCTGTCCAAGCATGGCAGCAGCGTACGATTGAAGAAGCCCTGCAGTTCAAGCAGCAGTTTGGCAATCTGGCTCATACATCATCTGGCTTTGCAACTACTTTGCCTGCAGCCGTCAATATAGTAGCTACCAACTTGTAATTCTGTTTCAAAAAGGTCTTTGTTTTTCTTTCAATTCAAACTGGTGTTGTTTTGTTGTTGTGTGGTAATGTTGAGATGCAAGGTGTTGGGCCGTGGATCTCGCCCTGGACATTCTCCATCTGCGAGAGATACTGACAAGTCAGTCGAGAGGCAATCTGATACTAGGTCGTAAGCTACTGTCACAGTCCATCAAATACCTTTTCCATCCCTGTCGCGTTACACGAGTTTCTTTGTGAGGAAGAACTGGCCAAGATGGCGCAGTTGCCAGGCGCATGTAATACCTATGGAATAAACCCAACGAGAGAAATGGTTGAATACAATCGCACAAAGCAAAGCATTGATAACGATCCAGCACAACAAATCAGTTTCATAAATACAATATACGATATGCATATGATCAAAGGCCGCCTTGGTACAACAAGTAGCAAGCAGGTGTAGGGTTTGCCTGATTTATGGCTTGAATTGGGTCTTGTGTCCATTCTTACCAAGTACAATCATTTGCGCTACTGTCCATCGGATGGCTGATGAATTGACGACTTCGCTCATGTCGCGAAACTCTGCCTCGCGATCCTGTGCACCAGACCACCAGTATGCATGCATTAGAATCAGATGGTTTCGATAAATAGATAAGGACAGCCACATACCCTCTGGGTCTTGAGCTCGCCGCGAATATGCTGGATGCGCGAAGTCAGAACACGCAAACGATCCGAGATTTCTGATAGATCCGAGTGAAAGCAAAGCACAAACTTGTTACCAAACAACATAGCATGGCCACAAGATGGATGCAAACAGGTATAATGCGAGCCATGTTCTTTGCAGCGCCGCCACCAATGAGTTGTAGCTGTTACCTGAATAAGTTGATTTCTTTGCTTCAGACTTTTCTGGAGTCTTTGGATCAGCAAACTGAATATCAAGGTAGAGTTTCTGATGCAATCGAATACAGGCATGAGGTCAGATGAGATCCGCAGCAATGTGATAAACGAATAAGAGAGAAGTAGGAGGGATCAAGGGGAGTATGGATGTACAACAAAGAGGGTTACTCACTGTGCGAGTGTTGAACCATCCAGGCGCCTGAATCGACAGACAGATCTGGTGATCTCCTGAATCTGCAGCAGTGAAGCTGAACTTTCCCTTGTAAAGACCCTTTTGGTCAACGATTGTGTGGTGCGATGCGAGCGACTGGTTCAAGTAGTTGCAGCGTGTCAGCGGTCGTAGGCAGCGAGCCGATGGATCGATGAGTCTGAGCAACGAGATCCATGGAAGATTGTGGATCAGAGGAAGACTGGCGGGATGACTTACAAAAACCGACAACATGACCATTGCCTGGTTGTTCTCGGTGTAGGCGGCTTGCATGTTGTTCCAGGTCTCTGCCTTGTACGCGCCTGGAGTGCATCGCAGCACAGTCACAGTCACAGACCAGCACAGTCGCAGTCGCAGTCGCAGTCAGCGTTGGTCAGCGTTGGTCAGCGTTGGGCTCAAGCAACGGCGCCGTGCAGAGACAGACGACTCACCGGCGATGGAAGTGCCGGCAGGAAGGTCTTCATGGAAGCATTTCTTCTCGCCCGACTCCAAGTAGAAGTGCAGCGCAAACGCTGTCTGGGCGAGCAGGAGCAGGAAGGCGAATAGCTGCATCTCTGTCTGTGTCTGTGTCTGTGTCTGTGTCTGTGTCTCACACTCTGACTGACTGTCTCTCTGTCTGTGAGTGAGAGTTGACTCGCTTTCTTGTTTGATTCGCGATCACGAAAACCCCAAGTTTGAGCTTCTGCTTCTGCTTCAGCTTCAGCTTCGAATGCGTTTGGCAGACACGGCAATGACCCGCTCGTTCCTGCCAAACGCTCGCATTGCTGCCCGTGTCGCAAACGCTGCATTCTGTCGACCACTGCGACTGCCGCTCTCAGTCTATGCCACTGCTGCATTGTCGCCATTCGCTGCACGGCGTACGCAGTCAACTTTGGCAACAACAGCAACAACGACAACAGAATCAGCATCAGTAGCATCACAGTCACAGCCACAGTCGATATCCAGCTCGCAGCCATCAGGACCATTGAGATCGAGTCCATTGAGCGAATCGAATGGATTGAATGGATTGAATGTATCGAGTAGTTCAACAGATGGAATGGTCCAGCCAGGTGAATGGTACGCGATGGAGGGATGGTCGCCAGTGGCGTTGTTGGTTCGCCTGCTTGAAGGACTGCATGGATCACGCGAGATGAGCAGCGCGGCAGACGCCATCGCAGCGATCGATGGCGTGGCAGATGGAGTTGCGCAAGGAATGAACAGCGGACTGCCGTGGTGGGCTGCGATTGTTGTCGCTACGATCGCACTGCGCAGTGTCTGCACGCTGCCGCTGGCGATACAGAACAGACTGCGGACGCTACGCCTCAGACGCGTGGAGCATCTGCTGCTCGCATGGGAACGCACGCTGGGTGCGCAGGCTCGCGCAGGCCCAACTCTGACTCTTGCTCACAAAAATCCCGAGGCTGATCGCATCTACAAGCTCAAGGTTGGAGTCTGCAGTCGTGCCCGCATCATTCGCTGCTTACCAAACCATCTCGCTTACTCTGCCCCCACAGTACAGGGAAAAAGCAAACGAGCTTTACCGAATCTATCGGTGCCATCCCTTTCGCACATTTCTCCTACCTTGGGTGCAGATCCCACTCTTTATCTCAATGTCATTTGCTCTGCGATGGCTTGTTGCATACCCTGCCTTTTGGATGGCTACTCCACCGTCGTTTGCACCTGGCATGGATGAGGAAGGTGCATTGTGGTTTGACAACCTTACGATTGCCGATCCGACCTTGATCACGCCTATCCTGGTTGGCGCAACATATCTTATGAATATAGAGGTCTGTTACCGACATCCTATCGTGATTGCTCCATCGCATAGATATCTCAATACTGACTGTCTAATATAGTTCAACACATCGCTGCGTGCAAAGGAGGGCACTCGGCCAACATCTGGGCAGATTGCATTTCGATTCTTTCTGCGGTCTCTCTCCATCCTCATTATTCCAATCGCAGCCCAAGTACCCATGGTAGGTGCAAGGCGCCTCTCTACACATTAAGGTTTTAGCTTTCACTGACGCACATGCGTAAACTCTCTTGTTCGATCTGTATATGCCCCTGTACTCGGTTGTTCTTGATGTTCACAGGCAATCACACTGTATTGGCTCACGTCGGCACTCTTCAGCACAGTACAGAATCTCATCTTCTATCTTCTGGACAGAAACCCTGTGATTCTGGACAATCTTTCCAAGTTCCTCGCAAGAGTCCAGCACTCTGCTGTACCTCCTCAGCTACCGAAATCACTCTGAGATCCGATAGGCGTTTTCCTGTGATACGACCCCGCGCATGAGAGCGATTGATATTCGTTAGTGTGATTGTGAATAGATTCGTATTTGGAAAATAGTCCTTGACCCTTTCTACTTTTCTGGCAAAGGCAGGAGGAGAGAGAGGAAAGACACAGAGGACTAGTTTGATGTTTGTGGTTAGGGAATGGCTGCGAGAGAAACCGATCTACCTCGAGGATCTCTTCAAGCCGTTGCTGCACCATCTCAAGCTTCTTTGCATCTGCAGATTACATAGAACGAGATTTGTATCCAGAGTCAGATATGAAGGATGGAAAGCCAGAGTTTAGCGAAGCACCCAGAATGCAGAGAATCACACCAGACTCACCAATAAAGAGGTGGGTATCGTCAAGGTCCTCAATGATGAAGCGCAGCTGAGCGTCCAGATCGCGGATGATCTGCTTCACGGCATGATCGCTGGATGCTCGACGCAGACAACAAACAACGAACAACGAACAACGAACAGGAGCGTCAGTGGCGGCCGGTTGTTGTGTGCGGACGGCAATGCATGGCGGCGCTGCTGCCAGTCTAGACAAGCTAAGCAAGCCAGCGCAGTATGCACAGCAATGGCAAGCACATCGCACCATTCCAACAGCACGCCTTGGATCGCTTGGACCATGGACAAGAGTGATTTGTGTTGCGCTGTTTCTGGCAAACTTGCTTTCGCACGAAACCCAACAACAATATCCAAAGGAAATCCACATGCATAAGAAGCGGTCTCGCCAAAAAGCGACGGCAGCATCAGCATCAGCAGCCATATCGGCAGCAAAGGCAAAGGCAAAGGAGCTTCTAAACGAGGCTTCTGCAGTAGCACCTGACACTACTGCCGGTCCCAGAGTCTCTTCATCGCAAAAGCTGCCAAGCACAAAGAGACGCTCGACAAAAGACGATCAAGGCGACAACGGCTCTGACGAAAGCGTTGACTCTACGGCGATGCAGAGCGAGCAAGCTGAGCCAATAAGCAGAGCCGATTCAATTCGGCATTCAGCCACGCAACGCGAATTTCTAGATATTGGGCCAGCAGCAGACGCATATTCTCGTGAGCAATCGCTTGATGGCCGATTGTCGTGCACTCTGCAATATGCCAGATTCGCCCAACCTCCCACAAAAACTCACTCGTCATTCAACAATCTCCCTCTAAAAACAACTTGCATTTTTGGGTAGATCGACTGCTATTGAATCCTCCGCGATCAGAGACGCCTCGAGCACGGCCCAACATTGTGCGGCTGGATCCGCCATCTTCATGCAAGTTGCTCTCCGCTTCATCTATCCCATCTGCGTGTCGATAGACCTGAACAGTCTCAACTTGTGTCTATCTTGGATTGACTGCTGACGCTCAAAATATGTTTATCTATAGTGTTGTCTCGCGTGTCTGCATTCCTGCCACAGATCGAGCAGTCGAACAAACAGCTGTTGGAGATGCTGCATTCTGGCAGGCTGCAGCCAAAAGATGTAGATATCGAGGCTGTCCAAGAAGACCAGGACGAAGACGAAGACGAGGACGAGGATGAGGATGAGAACGAGGAAGAAGATGACGATACAGACCAGCAGATCCAGGAAGACAAAGTTATTGGTAGTCGTATAAGTAAAAAGAGAGGGCGACAGCATATTGAAATGGTGAGAGTGGTACTTTATTAACAATATCCCTGCTTTGCCTTCCATCATATTGTTGATGGACTCTGGCTTACTTTATTGCGATTCCTTTTGCTCACTTCACCCTCTCACCAACAAGGATCTGTCTGTCGGCGTGTTCGATATTGCTGAGAAAGAGCCTACAGAAAAGCCCTTTGAAATGAGGATGCCTTGGTCAGAGCCTGCACCAGCACAAACAGCCTCGGATTCACAGAACCATCCGCTCATCCAGGATCTTGGGACACAATAAACGCTACCCAAAAACTCCGCAAAAAAACGAAAGAAGGAATAACTCGATGGAGTTTTCTCCTCTCCATTTCATCACAATCAATTACCACAATACGATATTGCTCGCTTGAAATTCTATGAATTCGTTTTCAGTTCTGCCCGACTTGACCAACGACGGCCATGATAAATCGCGGCTAGTCTTCAAAATGGCCGAGACTGGACCGTATTTATTGCGGGAGGTTCTAGAGGGCAAAGGTAACAGCTGCAACGCGTCATGGCTCATTGGGCTTTCCCCGCCTTCACTTTCCCCCTCAAAGTCGGAGTCTCTGGCCAGTCACTCACATTCATACTCCCATCGCATGCTGTAAAATCAATCGGCATATTTTACTCTGCCATGGCCGGCCGTCATTACGGGCACTCTTTCATGACAATCACGGCTGTGTCTTATATTGCCCGTGTGTTTTGCTGATTGACTTGCTCCATCTGTCTTGTTCATGGCGCGGGTGGGGGGGAGCTAGGCTGGATTCCGTATGTCGAGGGCGAAACACCATACTGGAATCTGTCTTGGAAAGGTTAGTCAGTGAATA